>BJKQ01000043.1:0-67400 GCA_006538405.1 Hansfordia pulvinata
AACCCTAACCCTAACCTAACCCTAACCCTAACCCTAACCCTAACCCTAACCCTAACCCTAACCCTAAGCTAACCCTAAGCTAACCCTAAGCATGATGGTGATGAACAAGTGTGGAGTGAAACGATTTTAGATGCATCGATATTGCTGAAAGACCGTGGCTGTGAGCATTTATATTCGATGAATAGGATATCCAGTGGGCTTCGGATTGAACGGATCGTGACAAGCGTCTCCGTACTACCAAACCAAAAGGAAAAGTTAAGGCCGCTCGGTAGACTGAGTGATGCATAAATCAAACTCGGTCAAACAACAGCCTGGCCAAGCTGTACTAGATCATTAAATTATACACGTATCAAAAGCTGACCAAGTGGGTAGGTCGACTTGATTGCATTACCTCAAGTCCGGATTCTAGATAAATCTGACAATGTTGACTCGACCGCTTCGTTCGCGAGGTCTGATAAAAATCGAGGTCCTGATGATGACGGATCGGTGGCAATTGAACGGTGAATCCGGGCGCGCGATTGGGGTTGTCAAAACCACTCCGTGGCATCTTATCTGACGCATCTTCATCCTGCTCTGGCCTTAGCCCAGCCAATACCGTGTGAAACTGGATGGGGCGTCTTGGGCATGGAAGACGTGCAACAAATGAGGCTTCCTCCTGTGAGCCCCCAGTGCTGGGCCTGTGTTGATCGCAAGAGGCTGAGATGGGCACTAAATACGAAACGTCCGGTAATCGGAATTGAGGCAGTCGACGGCGAGGGTAAGGATGACCCGCCTCTTGCGGCGCGAGGCGAACTGATGAACACAGCAGTAAAGCAATGTAATAGATCGATTTTTCTTTGCACAAACCAACTCGGATTTGGCACTGCCGCTGACCGTCTGGTGTGTCGAAGGTCAGTACGCACTGAAAATCCATGGGAAGCGTTCCAATGACCTCAGAAGTGAGTGGGAGCCGTTGCATGATCCTGCGAGCGTCCTGTCGTTCGTAAATCGGCGGCAGGTAGTTTGGCTCTTTTCGTGCTCGCTTGTCCAGCATTGATCTCTGGAGACTTGCAACGCTATCTTGACCTTCAAAAGTGACGAGGTCTCCAAGTTTTCGCCCAATGATCAGACGAGATCCGATTTCGTCCAAGAAAGAAGGAGAGGCGATCACAATTTCCATGTCCATTGTCAAAAACGCAGCAGCCTCAGCCGCGCGGGCTGCCATCGCGAAGGGGGGATAGATGCAGATATCGGCCGCTTTCGGATATGGTCCAGGCTTGTTCCATTCCCAAATTCGACTTCCTCGGCTACCAGTATCATCGAACGGTGGGTTGTACCCGAGAGACGCAAGTCGAGGACGATGTGTGATCTTGCCTTTAGCCTGCGGTCGCCTAGTGGGCTGCCCATTTCGTGCCGCCTCGAAACGCGAGTTTAGATCGCGGCGTAATCTGGGCCGTCCTCGCTTCTTCTGTGGAACATCCACGCATGAAATTTCTTTCCCGCTGCTCAAACACCGCGAACAAGGTCTTTGTACTGTCTTATTAGTCAGCAAAGCTCGAAGCCATTTAAGAATCCCAGCCCCGCGGCGTCTGGTTTGAGTGCAGGCGTATTATTGGTGAACATTCAAGGCGCGTTGAGGTGAAGGCTGGGTTGAAATCCCAGCTTTATTCAAAAAATTAAAAAATTTGGTGAACAGATTTCACGTACCGTCGCATCTAAAGCAAGTCAGCGAGTTAGTCAGCGGCGCCCTTCCAAGCACGGGGTTAATATACCTGAGGTGTGATTTTTGGCAGGGCGCACATGCGAAAGCAACGTGACCCTTGCCTTTCGTCTTTCTCTGCGACTTAGACGGATCCGACCCACGGCTGTCTGGAAGTTCTGGCTGTACGCAGGGCTGAGACAAGTCCTGGGCTTGAACGGACGGGTTTGCGAAGCCGTGGGCAGGACACGGCAATGGAGGCGAATCAATGCCACTATAGTTCACATGACCCAGGTGATTAAAAGGAAACCCCGGGCCCGGCTGTAGATGGTGAACTTGAGTAGCCATCAGCAGCGCAGCCAACGGCGGGTAGCAGGGCGATGTGACTTCGTAACCAAATGAATTGTGTGTGGCGCTTTCAAGATGTAGTCGTGTGCGGATCGGTGGTCGTAAAGAGTGAGGGATAGGTTCTGGAGGGCCGGAGGGTAGTACGAAGTGAGGTGGTCCAAGTGACAGTGGCTAGGTGGTGCGAGTCGAGATGAGGGAAAACACTAAACGGTCTTGTGAATCTTAGGGGTAGCAAAAGCCGAAGACGGGGGTGATGTTGTAGGTTTGCTACCTGGCGGGATAAGGAAATGAATGCATGGAGGCTGACAAAAAGTGTCAACGCCTACTAGACAAGGGCCGCTTCTGGGCCACCGTGGAGCGGGTCGCCATCAAACGTCCAAAATAGGGCTAATTCAAGTAGCTCACGGAAGAACCCATGGTGCAAATGCTTTGCAATCCCGCGCCAGAAGATGGCGGGTAGGCCAGACGAGCGCGACAGAAACCCCATTTAGGGCCCACTGAGGCGCCGAAAGGACCCTTAAAGGCGTGCGTAGCGCTACGCATAGGCAGGCAGCGCTACGGGCAGCGAGGGTGAGTGTGCAGATCGGCAGCAGTAGAGCGAGCGCAGCACAATACTGGTCAGGATCTGCAAGACGGAGAGGTAGTCTATTCGCCCGAATGTCGCGCGTGTTCTGTTCCGTGATCCCTCCTCATTTTCAGTATTGATGTGCACTGTTAGGAATGCTTCGGGGACCATGTGGCGCTTGGCGTGAATGCTCCTAGACACAGGCAAGTGCGGAGTAGGATTTACGAATAGGTAATCGAATTGGGTGCTTGAGATGCAACGAATACCGCGCCATAGGAATAGTTTCCGACATTGTGGATGTAGGCGAATAGCGTATACACATATGGTAGGGCCAAGCAAGTAGGTAGGGCGTGAGATAGGCTAATTGACGGCAGCATCACGCGCGATAGAGTAGGCCGTGACAGCACGCGGGTCAAGGAAACAGATATGATAGCGAATGAAGCGATCCAGGCAGGATGACGATAACAAGACGGTAGTGGTGGTGGTGGTGGTGGTGGATGCAGATGAAAATGGACATCTTGTGCCCTCACTCAATTGCATTTAAACTGGCCTGAGTAGTTACAGTCGGACAAACAAAATAGTGCCCCCAGTGAGTTTGGCGACTCGCATCGCGCTGGCGGTCGCCTCTCCGGAGCGGAACCGCTGAAGGGGTGGACGCCATGACTATACACTGCATAGTGACGAATGGATCGCTAGGTGTAATATACACCGCTGAAGATGTATGCGGAGCGGACACTTGACGCTCCTAGCCTTGAGCCTCTCGGCCAGCTTTGTTAGACAACAGTCAATACTTTCTTTCGGACTTGACTTCCCTAGCCTCCACCTCGCATGAAGAGACCATCTGGTCAACAACGGCGCTCGTGCATAAATGGCCCCCGCTTGGTTTCACCTCGCGCAAACCCTAAATTTCCGGTACGATCGATCCCCTCGGCTCTTAAAAGTGGTGAATAACCCGACACGTCTTCCTCGTCGAATGTTTGACCCGGTTGGCCAAGTTCAATCTTTTTTCCAGTCCACGCCCAATCAGCGACATTTGGCACAGCCGCCTTTCACTCCATTTACTGTCTGTGGGGCAGGGCTTCGCTGTTTTGCCGGCTGGACAAGAGCAGGGCTTCCGCATTAGCACCATTCGACCTAGCTGCACTAAGCTGCCCTTTAGCCTCGAATCTACCCGGTTGTGGGGAAACTTCTGCGGCTATCTCGTGAAGAAGGCCGCCCAAGCCCATGAGTTGGGTCTGTATGCAGCATGTACAAAACAGGAGAGGCTGGCGAATCCTACGGTAGGCCGCAAACATTCATTAAATTGGCCCACCGGCTCTGACCGATTACTTTTTAATCTCTCGCACCACTACCTCGTCCGGCAACCATACTGTGCCCGCTGACTGCCGTCATATGAAGGGTTCTCTTTAAGAGGACTAGCGTATGTCAGGAGTAGCCACGGGGAGTCGGAACTCGCGCCTGCCCAGCCAACTGTTGCCGACAGATTTCCTAGCGCTGATCAATGTGCCAAGACACGCTTCGACATAGCGTATTTTTCTTACTCTTGATTGGACGCAGAGGACTTCTATCTTCATCACGGGATGCGTCGGGGAGAGTCACATGGTCTCGAGTCAAAATTTGAGCCAAGTGAAGTCTAATGTGTCTCGATCGAGAAACGCCTCCATGGTCGAGACGACTAAAAAACCCAGATCCTGATAGGTGTCGCAAGAGTGCATGGCTCGCGTGTCGATTAACCCTTTATCATTTAAGTCCAGACCTTAAGGCTTCAAACAGTGCGCTAGTCAGTGTTACGCTCAGATATGTGTTCAAATTGTTAATCTAACTCGAAAAGAATCTCTCGAGCGGTGAGATGGGTTATGCCAAGATTTGGTAGCCCGGGTCCGCTCTACCCTTCCTGGCTGACAGCTACATCGACCGCATTGTTGCACAACTCTGTAGAGCATGCTGAAGGAATGTCAACGCCAATGTCATGGCCAAGATGCCGCCTGACCGTGCACCTTCATGATTAGTCACTTGGTATATGGAGAGGAACTCTTGCCTTAGACATAGGGCTTTACAGACAGGAAATCCTGCTTTTCAGTTGCAGAGTTGATGCAAAGATCTATCGAAGTGCCCTGTGAAGATGTTGCATAAAGCTAAAATCGAAATAAATCGTTCAAACCCCATTTCTTGTTCAGCCACCTTTCTCGCGCAACACGACGCCAATTGATGACAAATAAGCAGACCGTACTGGAGATGCATCCTACCCGAAGCAAGACCATTTCTCGACGTTTCCAACGCAGCAAACAACGCGCAGCACAGCAATGCTTCACACTTTCCGTTTTCGTCGTGAGGAAGATGTTGCACCACATTCAGGGCTAGGACGTAGTACTGGAGTCCCATCGTATAGCATCGATTGCGTTCCGCTGCGGTGACCAACCCATTAAAAGTTCTGGAACTGCGGAAGGCCATGCGGAGCCATGCAAGCGCGAAGACTGCGTGTCGTATGGACGATGTTCTTTGCGAAACATGACGCAAATAGATGGAATGCATTTTGGCTGTGATGAGGCCTTCATCCAGAAATGTGGACAGGCAGGTTGCGGACAGGCAGGTGAATCGGTTCAGGTCGCTTTGGTCAGTTTTGACTCCGAGGCCGGTGTCTTTTTGGACGTCGGCATTCTTTCGACGATGACCACTGTCTGTGATCATCTTGTCACGTTCTCGAACATAGCCGGTGCAAGAGCCATATCTCCTCACACACCTCCCGCAGTCCGGTTTAGCCTCATCACACTTGATATGACGCTTTCTGTACGGCGGGCGCAACGGGTTTCAGTTTCGAATCCAAGTTGGTCAGTGATGGTGGGTTCTCACGTACATGCCTATATATTCAATTTAGTTGACTCGATCCAATGCTGGAATGTATTGTCTTGAGCGGTTGGATTTGCTCTTACAAGAATTGCAGCCCGTGCGGGACCTTTTAGTGCGAGCGCGGGTAAATCTGGAGGCCGGCTTAATGCGAAATGTGCTGCTGAGTCCCTCGTGCTTTGGAGTAATCTCTGGCACCATCTTGCTTTATGAATGTTTCACACCAATGACTGCTCATTCGTCAACATTCCTGATCAATCACAGCGTCCCACTTTCAAGTAGAAAATGAAGAGCTCAGTATCATGGAGAGCAGATAGGGTAGAGGGGCACCCTTTACCGGAATCGCTAACTCACCAAGGTTTTATCGGCATCGACCCTTTGCGAACCGTTCTTCGAGCGGTCCGTATTCGGGGTAGCGAGGACCTGGTTTGAATGAGTGATGGCAAGGATCACAATTTGCGTATGGGCGGGGAATTGAAAGAAACGCTGAGATATGAGTTCATCGAAATGCAACGATCAGCGAATGATCACTTCTGCTGAAATGGTTGCCTTGCTGCTTCAAATCTGTGAGAATTGGCACCGGCCACCTGATTGGAACAAATTATCATGAGGATGTGTAAAGATAGTCAGGTTGATTCAACTCTCATGAACAAGGCAAAATTTGGACCTCCTCATTCAAGGCCCAAATCTGTTGCTGATCTCCTTAGTGGCTCGGTCCCTTGCTCGCGATGAAGGCCGGGTTCCTCCCCCAAGGGTCTGCCCTTCTTTAGTGCCGTGCATGACAAGTTGCTGAAAGAACCAGTCAATTGTGGCTTTTGCCCAATTCGGCGTCATCTGCAACATCCTCTAGGATCAGAGTTGGTCATGCTCTGAAAGTTACACTAACCTAAAAATAAATCCGACGATCAAGCTGTTTCCCCACTATAATCGTGTTGGTGGGGCTTGAAAAGAAAACCTGAAGCCCGAGTCCCCGATGTTGAGCTACTTGATGATAAGTGGTTTGGAAGCTAGTCTTGGAGCTAGTAAACTCTTGAAGTAGCCTCGAGCATTGTACTAGACCCTTGTAGAGCTATTTTAAGTAGTGTGACAAATGTCGACATACATTGATAAATATGTGTTTGTAGGCGCCGAAGTGTATCCCTTGGCGGAACATAATGGCTGCGGAGCCTCGAGCTTCTTAATGATACGCCGTAGGTATTTTTGGAAGGTTATCCGAATTGTGTTTTAACCTGCAACCGGGCTGGGTTCTATGGGTTGTCGACTGGACTTACCGATGTGAGTGATCGAGGCGTTTGTATCAGAGGACTTTTTGGCATTATCCTCTCTATAAAACATTCCAAATTTGATCTTATATTACGAGAGACATTCAAGAACCCGAGCGACAGTCGCTGGTTCAAAACACGACTGGCTCTAATCTTATTTAATAAATACAGTGTCGGTAAAATGATGCCTCGAAATCTTCGGAGCTGGTCCATGGACAAGAAGAAGTTTGAACGATTGGGGAATGTACTTGGATTAATGCACTCTAGGAATTCCAACCCGGTCTCGAAGCCCCGACGCTTACACGCCACGCGAATGGAAGGCAACTGAAAAGGCAATTGGGAAACATAACGTTACTGATCGAGTCTATCACCAGTCCGGGAATGATTCAATTTAAAGCGCTCCATGAATGTAACAAAGCTCTACCCTAAAAACAAATTCAGCACCAGAGTTCATTTGGCCAAGCCGCAATTGTGGCTTTAGTGAGTCCTCTAACCAGCGACCAGTCATAGTAATGCTCTTGATACAAACTAACCCATTATGAAACCCGTGGTGCCCAAATGTGTTTTCATCTAACAATAAATATCTCGGTTTTCACCTTGGTGGCGAAGAATATCCTACAAGTACCAAATCGACTTGAGCTTGGTTAATGCGCCCAATTCAGTGGCTCCAAAGGGCAAAGCATGCTTACGCACGGTTGCGAGTGTTATCGTTGTGCTAAATCTTCGCTTTTTGGTATCAAGACGCTTTGGCAAGCCAAATCGGTACTCTTTTCTTCATCGAAATCCGTACCATCCATGAGAGCTGACCTCGAGGACTTAAAATATCTAAGAATAACTCGGGAATCTGAGTTCCGCGACTGGGGGCCTCGCCAAGTCGTAAGTTCTGAACCAGGACTCGGGGAACACGAAAGGGCTAAGTTGATGTAAGTAAACCTAAAAAATCAATTTTTTCGACGGGTGCTATTTTAAGATATGCAGAGATTTCTAGAAAGCTTGATAGCTTCTTCCTAGGTCAAAAGCGTTAAATAGATGGATATATAAAAATCGCCATAACCCTTGGTTTCTTGAATGCATACCACTCAGCTATTTCATGACGAGCTCCTTATCATTCTTACGTTAAAAGAAATAGTGTCTCAGCATTGCAATCGTATCTGCACCAACCTTCATCTGTTAAAATGATGCTATCATCTAAAATTCTCATTTTGCTTGGATTCTCAGAGCTGACATTAGCGAACTCCAAGAAATGGACTATCAAAACGTAAGACTCGAGTCTAAAGCTTGAGATACATGAAAAAGGTCGCTGATTTCAAGCAGATTCCCTGGGGGTGATTGTTCTGGCATTTCAGATAAACATGAGTCCGGTGTCGGCGACTCGAAACTTTTCACGTCCAAATACCGCATCCAGCATGTCGAATTTAAGAATCCTGGAAACGAATGTATTCTTCATGGCTGGGACTCTCAAAGTGACCATGGCAGCGATAAGGATGCAGATATGACTTACCCGAATACTGGTTGCGAATCAGTGACCAGCATCCATAAGGTCTGGCAAATCATTTGTAACTAAATTTTGAGTTTTCCACATTCTCATCATAAATATCTCTAGCAATGATTGATGTAATCTTCTTATCTCCTTTCCAGCTGCCTTAATATGTACGGCTACTTGTTTCACCATCACTGATTAATAGAACACGCAGAGTGATGCGATCAACAAACTGAGCACACATTGTACACATCAAAATGCAGATTGAAATGATAAAATAGGATAGCCAGACAAACAGGTTCGTGCCCTTGGCCGTATGGCGCAATGGTCGAAAGCGCCTGCCAGTTCTTTCGATACGCCGTGGGCAAGAGAGAGAGAGAAGGTTCGAATCCTTTTACGGGCCCGTTTAATCCGCCTGGTGTAGGTCGCGAATTAAGCACACCGACAATTAGGCTGGGCTGGTCACAGAGCCCAACCCTTCAAGGCCGCGATACCCACACCAATTCAATTCTGGCGGGGTTTTCCCCCGCCAGCCGGCACAAATCCTAATATTCCACACCCACCCATATCCATTGTCACGACTGAACGGCAACTGGCTCGTCGCGACGGATCGAAGATTTGAGTATTTCACGGGCGGGTGCGCAAGGATGGGACTTTGACCTGGCGAGATCGAATTTGGATTTCGACAACCTCAAAGTAATCATAAGATTAAGAGCTGGGTGACTGCATCCAGATTGTCGCAACAACGGGGATGGGCACGTGCGCGAGATGTGAAATAGTATAGTTAGAGAGGATTCGATTCTTCCACAACCCTGCGATGTATGGCTCTGGGAGGCGTGGCAGGTGCTTCTAGGGATGGAATTCAAGTTAGACTCAATCAATCATCAACAAGTTCGTGCTGATGATTTCGAGCGGCGCTAATCATGTCACCGCAACAATCTCCAAGAACGGGAATTTAAGATCTCTGAGGCAAAACAACGCTGTCTTAGCGGACCAGCTAGGGCGGTTCATCATGGGAAACGATAGGAAAACTCTATAGACCAAGGATTATGCCTTTGAAGGATTGTTTGAAGGATTGCTTTTCCACGATTGACTTCTAAACATACACCATGGGCTAATCACAACGCCTGGCGGGTGTGTATGATCGAATCAAGCATGGGTAAAGCCACGGTGGAACAGGACAACTTGAGGGTGCTTATTACGTCCTCAGTATTCTCATCCGATTTGGAGAGGCACGAAAGTTGCTTTACCGCGGTGATGAAAAGTTTCGTGGGGATTACTGGAGCTGCCACGCTGTGTTAAGTGCATTGCTTAGCAGTTTCGTGGTGTAGGACTATTAATCAGGCACACCACTAACTAGTTTTCAGCAAGTGGAGTACATCTAATGTTGGCCTTCAGCGCCGAATTGGTTCCCTTCAGTTATCAACAAGCGGCCGCAGAGCTGGAAACACCTCTGGGAGCGAAACCGAAGACTCGCTCCTCCGTAGTATGAACCCAAATTGTTTTACAAATATCTCAGCTTCTCTTTTCCGCTTGGGCACTTGTGCTTATCTACCTTTACAGTCATTTTACTCACCGTTGCGCAACTCTGTTGATACGCTGTGCGATACATTGCGGGGTTTTCAGAAACATGTCGGCGTTTTGACCACGCACCGCAATACACTGACCTCGAACCAATTCCAACATGTGACAGAGCCCTAGAGAATGCAAGTCATCTAGCACTATCTTCGATGACCGCCATGAACCTACTGAAGTGCTTAATTACGATTAACCATCAACATATGGCCAAGGGCTTTTAGCATTTGCCCATATCTAGCAGCATTCGTGCCGAGCGCACCAGCACCGTCATCAGTACCGCACTGTTGTTTACCGCATAGTTTGACCCACAGCAGCCGCCTCTCCGAACCTAAGCACTGCCAGCCACTCCAGTTTCAGAAATACGCACACATGTTATCTAGAAAAACAACGGCTAGAACCGAAAACATGAGATTTAGATCGACAAAGGGGAGAGGGGGGTAAAATTGAGAACAGGTAGGGACGACAGAACGAAAAAGGCGAAAGATTCGGGCGAACGGATTGCCTCTCACCTTTCCAGACACCGCCACTTTTCTGCTGTGGCGTGCGCCAAGATCGAAAAACTCGCAGACCCTAGGAAAATTGTCAGAATTGATGCTCATGTTTAGCGAGTCAAGGGATCTTGCATCCTGTTCAAACGTGGTGCTTTGATCTGCAGGTATCAAGAATCCGATCCCGCCCAAATTTCTTCCATCTCCTGAGCGAATGTACTGCTTGCTACATAGTGTTGTTCTCACTAAGTGAACCGTCAATCATTCACTCCTACTGAGTGTTGATAACCGGCTCAGCGACCAGTCCAGACGTTGCGATTAAATCTACTGGCGGACCCCAGAACTTCTCCAACCAGGTGTTCGAACTGGCACACTGGGTCCTCTCTCGTGTCCAGATCATCTACAAAAGTATATTCTGGTCGCTCGTCACTGCGAACACGGAGGTCAATCAGTCCTCTTGTGGTTTCAATCGCGGCCCTCAGGTAATCGCCGTTTTCATATGTATTGATGGCATCTTTGATGATTTGCTTCACCGATCTTAGTCAGCGAGTCCCATCCCTGCACTGATCCCAGGGGGGTCCTGCGACCACGAAGAAACCTGCAAGATCAGTGAACTGATTTAATGCAGAGACCTAGAAGAGAAAATAACTTACCCAGGGGCATCCCGGGCGAGCAACCCATCGGAAGCCTAAAGCCGACCACGGAGATACCTGAGCCTTGAGGGAATCGTCTAGGCGTCACGATGGCGAGCAAAGGTTGCCACACCCAAGGTCAAGGTTTGATCATCGCCACGGAAAGAAAACAAGAGCAAGTCATAGATATGGCTTCAAGTCTTCCTCGTAATTCTACACTAAGCAATCGAATAATCACTCAACCAGTGGCGATACCATTGCATTCGGCAAGAAGCGGAACCCTTAACAATCTATAAGCAACCAGCACGGCCAAAAAGCTACGGCGCGTGTTTGTAAGCAGGCCAGAAACCCACGCGACTCTAAGAACTTCCCGTCTATTCACGATAAAATAAGCATGATAAGCACGGGTATTCAAGAGCTGAGTGCTTGAAAAGAACAGTTTGGCAGCAGTTTACCAATGAAGGCGGATGGCACACCCGACATCTCGGCATTTTCGGGACAAGTAAAGAATGGAATCGTCACTCCGTACTCCTGCTTAATGCTGTCTTTGTGGTAGACAGGACATACCTGCCGGGTTCTGAGCCATATGAGATCATATGTAGTTCGCCGGAGAAATTAACACGTGGGTAGGTCATGACACGATATCTGTTAAGGCGCATTCATAGACGAATCCATTTAAGTATTATGTCCTACCCAGCGTTACATTGAAAATGAATCGGCGCAACCGTAGGCATCTTTATGGGCGGGCGGGATGTTGGGCCATTGCTCTTGATAGAGTGACTGATGAGAAGCCAAGATTCCGACTTTCGTGCTGCATGTAGGCATAGTGCGGAATGCTGTCGCAGCCGCGTTTCGACACCCAGACGGTTGCACGCTTCCGTATACTGACCGGGCCCCTTGCCCGAGAGGGACTAATCGCGGTTTAGTTTATACGCAGTGTGAAACAGCGCCAGGTTGGGGGGAACTTATGCTTCTCGTACTTTAGGGATCTTCCTTCAGAATAGCTGCATTGATCTATGTCAATTTTGAGCAAACTCCCTTACACCAAAAAAGAATCACGGCCTTGGCTGAGAGACCATACTCATGGACAATACTCGGGGACCTCATTCGGGACCTCATTCGGGACCTCATTCGGGGACCATACCAGTGAGAGTCTGGGCCACCGGGTATCAGCAGACCTTGGCCGGTCTAGAACATGCCAAGTGGATTAGGGATAGACGTCCCACATTTATCGAACGCACTCGGACATTTGGCCGGCACCTGACTCCTTACACTAGGGATCTAAATCCAGCCACAGACCCTAGTCCCTGTCAAAATGGGTTGTCAGGAGTCTGCGTGACGTCCGGGTGAGACCCCCTGCCTATCTGACCCTACCATATTCGTGGACAACTAGTAATGATCGTAGTTTGGATCGCGCCCAAGCCCAAGGTACATTCAGCCTATGCAAGCTACACTAGGAATTTTTTGAATCGCACCAACGGCATATATCAGCGGTGGATGTTTTCCAGCTCGAATTATGAGAGATACATGGTATACCCGATCAGATATATGGCTGATTTATTAGGACTTCTTGTATTGCAATCTCTGCCTTATTTTGCTGGGGAAACAACCGGTGCTGCCATTTCACGTAACGACGATGCCCACTGGTGGACGACCCGCATTAATCAGTGCTCTCGCTACTGTAATCTGATAGAGACCCTTGCCGTGTATTAGGAAAAGAATGCTCTGTTTCGTGTGAGCTACGACCAATAATGTGCGTTGCACTGCCAGAGCCTGGGGCATTCTTTATGATAGTGAGGCGACGGTATAAGCTCACTAGTTTACTGTACCTATCGCGCGATGCTCAGCAAGGCAATGAGACTGTGGCGACAGGCTTTTTTATCCAAACCACAATCTAGAAAGCCGGTCACGCAAGATACACAAATAGAACAACGGATGAAAAAGCGTTTGCTGGGAAGAGACAATAAACCCGACCATTCGACCGACGTCTAGTTGGGAATGGACACCTGCAAGAATGACGAAGCCGATATGGAGAACCGCTTTGTGGGCTCTTCCGTACCTTCGCAGTGCTAGCCACTAGTTCACCGCACGCGCTAGCCAGTATTGAAGAAAGAGTGAATCGCCACTCATATGTTGATTTGCTTAGCTGAACCACTGCGCAAGATGTACACCGAAGACTTACAGTAACTGCCAGAACAGGCTGGCACCTCAAAAAGACACATGTGCAATTCCGTCGAATGAGGCCGTTGAGCCCCTGGCACGATCGAGTCAGCACCAGTCACAAGACGCTGAGAGGTGGGGACATTATCACGATCATCTAATTCGGTATTCGCTGCTTGGTCGCTGCTTGGTCGTAGATTCTAGTACGGAAAAAAGGTCATTTGCTTATGAACACCAGGGAAACAGGTTGCGATTCCTATGAAACCCCTCAGTGGATTGTTCTGGAATTCTTGAGAATGGGGCGTGGGGGAGCGGGGGTCTTGACCACGTGATTAGTTTGATCATTATGTCATGAATCGTGGAATTTGACCCCGAAGTGTTTGGTTCCCAGTGACTGTTCTGGGACCTTGACTCATGCACCTGTATTCGCGTTATGGCGATACTAAGATGTCGGTGATATATGTTCTCATTTTTGAAATCTGCATCATTTACTATGCAGCAGTTTCAATAAGCCAAGCGCAGAGAAAGTCCCGCCGGCTTTAGGTGAAAATCGCCACGAAAGCTGTGATCGACAACTTGTGGAGTTGCGGCGCTCTATGGGTTGCCAATCTCTCCAAACAGGCCGGTGAGAGTGGCGACCTTGATCGATAAGGTTATCAGAGGATATGTAGCCAGGTTCCAGGTGTCTATATCCCATGCTTCCCAGATTCCTCTCAGGTCCATGAACGAGATCCACCCGGCCAACTCGTTGGTAGCCATGGTAGAGAACAGGCCATACCAGTGGGTCAAGTCCGCCAATATCAGAATGCCAATGTGTAGTTGAACAGTTCGCTTCTTCGGGGGAGCGGCGAATAGTACAACAAGTCCGTACAGCATGAGATTGAGCAAGTGCTGGCAGGCCATTGAGGGTATGATAAGATCTGCGATGCTCATAGGTGTGATGGAGGCTTTCGAATCAGAGACAAGAGTTTGGCCTCTCGTGTGCACTGTCAGAATACCATAGGCGCTGATAAGAGTTAGCAGATTTCGTCATCCTGGTTAAGAACACGCACATCGCCACTGGCTCTAAGTATACAAAAAAGATCCGTGGGATAAGAGGAAGAAGCGCAGCATTGTTTTCAGGCTGGCTCGCTATCTTGATGTTGGAGGATGACACATCTCGGTAGTCAAGCCATGATGCGGCGGCGGTCATTTTTCCGAGGGGTGAAGAGTCAGTATGGAAGCAAAAGGTATCGATCGTGAAGAGGCGCGGAACGGGTTCGGCGAGACAAAGAATGTGGATATTCATGGAAATTCTGCTGCAGAACCTTACGAGGGGGGTATTGGAGTACTTCAGTAGAGACTTGCGATGCTTAGAACTGATGGCTGAGTCACCATGTTTTGTGTGGATCTCGGTGCTCGGCACAATTAATTGATGCATGGAATGACTAGCGTGAGTCCAGGCGGCATCACTACAAGCCCGAGCCCCCATTGGGATACGCACAACAGGTAAGCGTCTGGGATAATCGAATTTCTTCCCTGACACCCTGACTTAGGCTAGAAGCGCACCGCTGGCTCTGCTTGACCTTGTGCAGGGATCTTCTCACTACACGGATGAAATTTACCTCTTTCGTCCGATTGGCTCTCGCGCACCTAAACGCAAAAAGTGTTTGTGACGCCTTGGCGGTTTCAGTGCGGGTCCGTCTCATCAATGCCTGTTTCAAGACGCCCCTTTCTGATGTCAATCAGCTCGGAAGATTCATCTTTACCCATCATTCTGGTAAGTTCTCAGGTTGAGAGTCATAGCTGTCGTGCGAGTTGCTGGACAGGTTTCTGGATCAAAGGACTAGACCTTCGCCGTGAATAGGGACATTAGCTTTTCACTGCCTATCTGCTGCGCACGATAAGAACGAGTGACCAACGAGCATCAAAATCATCATCGCATCTGCCCATCATGGATCGTTGGCTCTCCTCTGGACATGGTGCCTGGTCTTTACGGAGGGTCCTTGATTCGAGCCTGGTTGGCTTTCAATGCTATCAGGGCGGAGACTGCCTAGTCCTTTAGATACGGATCGGGTGAGACACCGACTCATGTGGTGATGACGTCACAAGCCGGACTGAAGTAAGAGAAGTAAGAGAAGCTCAAACGTGGCTGCAAAAGCTGGAAATATTTAAATCTGATTCGAAATTGAATATCGGGGAATGTGTCCTTCGTGCCGGTCCGATTCTCCCGATTATCAATCTAGCCTTGTCACTTCGCTGAAGCTCCATTCCAAGCACTGCTCCTCAGCCAGGTCTCCAATGAAACAGGAGTCGGGTTGAACTTCCTATTGCCCTCAAGATCGACCCCATAGCCTTCTCTTCCAAACCAATTCATCATCAAACCCAACTCCTTGTCATGATCTTCAAACACTGTGCTGTCCAAGCGTAGCGACGCTGGTGCAGGCGACCCTGTAGCGCGATGCCAGATAAGATTCAACTCCTGATAGGACGCCTCGTCCGCAGCGAGGCCAATCCCTCTCCCGGCCCAGGACCCGGGGTCTGCAAACGCAGCTGCTGCCGCGACGCCAATGTCCTGGACGGAAATGTACTGGAGACGCTTCTCACCGAGAATGGTGCGTATATTGGCGAGCAAGACCTTGGCAGGGATGGCTTTGTCAAAGTTCTCCATGAACGCTACTGGACGTAGGACGGTCCATGCCATGATTGTGCCTTTGGCGACTTGACGGAGATGATGCTCGATTCTGTGTTTGGAGGCGAAATGAGGCACATCAGTAGGATTGGTCCAAGATTTTTCGTCACCTCCACGATCAACACTCGTAAAGACAAAAAATTGGACATTGCGCTTCAGAGCCTCATCAACCATAGCCTTTCCCTGTGCCTCCTCCATCTCGACGGTGGTCCCGCCACCAAAAGCTTGCACAGAGAATACGCCCCAGATCGGAACGAGGCCGGCAACAGCCACCGCATTGGAGAACATTTTGGGGACGTCATTCATGTCGCCCTGCACGAGCTTGATGTTCTTGGATTTGGCAAGGAGTGCAATGGCGCTGTTTGATTTGACATTGCGAGTGACGGCAAGTATGACGAAATCTGATGGTTGAGCAAGCAGGCTGTTGATGACCGCACCACCTTGCTTGCCTGTGGCGCCAGTGATCATGAGTGCTCGTGCCATTTTATGAAAAGATTGGAGTGATGTCCGAAATTGGGGTAGCGGGAAATTTGTTTTCGCAATACGTGGAGTGGAAGACCGGGAGTGGAAGATGTTTCTCTACCTGCGCGATCGTTCTTGGGATACGTCGCCACAAAGACCTCTTATATACATGATGCTTACGATCTCTACCCAATTGAAACCTTGCACTGTTTCAGCTATGAAGATGTTTGAGGATTTCTCTTCTATCAGTACTCGGCCTGGTCGTGCCGCCTTGCATATTCGGATACAGTCCGCCCTAAATGGCGTACTTTCTCGGCGGTCCGAAGACCGAAGTTGACACTATACCATATTCGGACACATTAGCCTGGGTTTGTCATCCTACTCTCATCCGTACATTGTGGAATATCAAGATAGATGACGAGCCTCTGGTGAACAAGCCCTGAGCTTTTGAACTGCGCGGCATTCGGCCTGCCTAGATACCCCGAGTGACCGTAAAACATAGCTGTGTTTGCAAATCGTCTTCCAAGTTCAACGGCTCTCTGGTTCGGCCAAGCTTGCGATTCCATCTGAAGGGCAATATTATGAAGAGCTCGGTCAACGATTTGATCAATGAATGATTAGCTTTGTGACGTGTTACATCCCTAAAAAGGCCTGTCAGGCCTCCCAGAACCGCCCTCGCAGGGTTGTGGAGGCAACGACATCACGTCGCGCACATCCCCATCCCCATGGTCCGACTCTCCGGATGTGCGCATTTAGCCTTAGCTTTTGATACATATTGGCTATCTGAGGTAAAGGCTTATGAAGAAGCCGCTGCTCTTAAACTCGGTTCATTCAACACTACGATCTCCGGAACGATAAATCGACCCGACCCGAGACGCATACCACGCCAGAAGTCTGTTACCTTACACTATTCTGCGGAAAACATTGTGTTAGGCGGGCTTTGTCAACCTTAGGGCCACAGCTAAAAGAGCTGCTTCACGGAGGACCTCACATGAGCTATCTGGGCAATCGACTGGCTATACCCGTGCCGATAGACGGGGCGCAGCCCAGCGCATAAAGCGCTTACTAGATCTAGGTATTAGACTGGCTTAAGCACGGATTGAGCAAAAACTGTTCGGGAGTGAGCATGTCGGCCTCAATCCGAGCCCGCCTGCTTAAAAATGTGATATGAATATGATATGTAAAACGCCCCCACTGCAGACTTATCTACTGTCTCGGTCTTGCACTGTGCCCGAACTCCGGGCGGGTGCGAATTCGGAAGCTAGACCCCCGAGTGATGGAACATACTCATGATTTCAGCTTAAACCCCTTTGAACGGCACTATCTCACATGGTGTAGGGTTTCCTTGACTTTGAATGATTTGTCCTCTCCGCCTTTCGCCTGACTGTATCCTTTCAAAGGAGTCCCTGCATTTGTATCAGATCCCTTCCGCTCGCCCTATGAGGCTACTTTCTCACGCTAGCTGGCTAATTACCCGCGACTCCCAGGCGCCCCTCTGGCGGACCCCTTTGGCGAACCCTTCTTTCATCCAGCTAACTAGCCGCCTGGCTGTAGAATCAGTTGGCTCCGTAAATAGGATCGTGCCATGGCTTGGGTGCGCTCACACACACCACCTCCGCAAATTATAAATTTACTTAAGAGACATATCGAGCCGCTTGGTTTTGCTGCGTACTTATCTGCGTTCAAGCTACCAGTCTTGACAATCTGGAAATGACGAAACGTAAAAAGGTTCAAGCTCGGACTCTCGCTGCCAGCGTTGCCCTGATGTCGCCGTTGCAGATCGCCACGAGTGGTGAGCGCTCACCTGATCAAGAACCAGGATTAGATTTCTTTGGTTGTGTTCATTGGTAATCGACTCGCCACAAATGATTTGATCGTCTTGCATGCTTCCACGCTTTCTTAAGAGGCAAACTGTCCAATCTGCGAGGGGAGTCGATGCGGCATCAAGCCATGTGCTATTTATATGCCCAGAGCTTTCTAATTTAGTCAGTTCAGCAGTAGATTCGTGATTCCTACGCTTCGAAATGGAGGGTGTTTTCCACTTGATCCGATCCATTTGGCTTTTTCACTGGCTCTAGCCTAACCCTACACGGGATAAGCTTTTTCCTTTATGGTACTAGCTCTGGCTTAGCTAGGCTTGGAAGTAAGCTAACGACACGGCCAAAGCCCATGGACACGGAAACGGCTCCATACCTCGACTCGTGGTTCTAGAGACAGAAAGCCAAGGCCAAGAATTGCGAAGAGTGACGTTCGAGTCGCTCGGCACCTTGCCCATGCAGAGCTTAAGACGTTTTACTTGTGGACTTCTTCGTACTTCCATGGCCGGCAGCTGGTGACTATTAAATATGAAACCCCAACATCCAATTTGACTTGACCAGTCGACGCCCTTTTTACCCCTCAACTTGCTTCACATCAATAGTGCACAACATCGAATTCTCCGTTGAAATTTCTTTCCAGCTTCTCAAGTCTTATTTCTTCGTTATGGAATCAGCTTCCATCTACGACACGCGATGGCAAAGTGCATGCGATAATGCCGTCCAACCAGTCTATGACCTATCATCCAGGTCTAAAAACCCACCCTGCATCGATAATGCACAGCAAATTTCCACCTCAAGAACCACTAGGCGCTCAACCACACCCAAGACGCGCGCTCACACATCTTCTGTTATCGCAACTGCTTGTCTAGCTTGCGTAAGTCATCCCCGAGTGGACATTATGGGGGAATGTAGGCACGCTTCAGGAGTCCTTGGATACTCATGCCCTTCTCACCCGTTCAGCGTAGCAAGCATCTCAAGTGTGACGGCCAAAGCCCGTGCTCCAGATGCAAACTCAACGCCTCAGATTGCGTCTACACTCTTTCGAGGAGGGGCTACAGAGGCCCTAGACGCAAGAAGGGAGCCAAGTGCGATACGCTCCATGCCTCACAGTCTACACCTCCAGGTATAACTCCCAGCAGTTTCGGCAGCATCGGCACCAACAGCAGCTCTTCATACCTTGATTGTTCGGACATATTGCAATGGACCCAACCACCAGAATCAGTTGCGGCCCCCCTCAATCCAGAACTGTTCGTGCAGGAGATTCTTCCACACCCTTCTTGTGCGCCTCACACGTCTATCAGCACAGTTGGCGGGCAATTCTATATTCCCTCCACCGATGGACCCATCATCGGTTCGGTCTGCCATGGGCAAACCTCGGTGCCTGAGAGGTGTTTTGACTCTTTCTGCATGAGCTCTCATCCCTATCACACGTCCGCATCACCTAAGGAGCAATCGCACAGGGCAGAAAGAGAGAGGCCAGAGTCCCTTGTGTTACGACCTCAGCTCAGGCGTCACGGTACATACATGACTGATGTAGGCTGAGCATCTGTGGACGAATGAACCGGACGCAAAGGCAACCTGATCATGTCAACTCTAATTTGTACAGAAAAGAGTCATGAAAAAAGGCCGCGGCAACGTGCCACGCGTGTGGACATGCCGGAAATGAGATATTCGACCCTATTTGAGAAACCAGTGGAAATGGGAGCACATAGAGCACAAATTCCGTATGTATCTAAACAGTCGTTACTTAGCGTCGAGTGTCAAACTCTTTAGCCTGCGACTATTCTCGAATCCATCCGCTGAGTAATCGAAGCTCCTACTTATAGATGGCCTTCATCGGACCAAAACGAAGGGGAGGCGCAGCAACAAATTAAGAGCTACTAACTTGTGAGTGTAAGACTATTGCGTGACCTAGGTCGCCAGGATTAACGGACGATGTCAGTGCTGCTCATCAATTCTTCACCGGATCTAGGGTGATTGACCCCCCCACCCCCCCCCCCCCCCCCCTCCCGAGGTTTTTGTCTACATTGCCAGCAACTTACAGGAAGGGGATGGTGTAGTGCGTGGGGCAATTGTTGTGGCCGCCATCGCCCCGGACTTAAAAACATCAACACAGCGCCGTTGTAGCTTGAGTGGCTTAGCGCTATGGACTCTGCGCGCCAAGCGGCGGGCGGGAATTGTCACGAGGGTGGCGCAGCTCGGCGTTCCTCTGTATTTCCACGCGGTCAAAAACCTTAGCAGATTGAAGTGAGCTTTGCAGTACAGAGTGGATGCCATCATTAACATGCTGGCGCTATTACGTATGCACGTGACTGAGCATTGGCGAGGCAGCGTTGTGGAGCCTGGCCCGACTTGCCTATATACTATGCTGCGTTCGCGCTGTGCAAACAGGCTTAGGGACAGTAAATAAGGCCGTAACGTCCCACACCTACTTTCGGTCACCCAACCCACTTTGGGTCACCCAAAAATTACACGTCCTAATTTTAACGTTTGAACATAAAATACTGCTACCACAACGCAACTTTCAGTTTTTTATTTCCCTCCGCTTCCCGCCAGCGGACAAGGGAAGTCCGATGAGCGATAACTATCCTTAAAGTTTCCCGGTACGTATCGTTTCACAGCTTCATGTCTCGTTCACTCAGAATTAACATAGTCTAGTGATGCTGAAAGCACCGATAAAATTCAGAGCCTTATTACGATGGAAACCGAGTCGACCGGGCTGCGCGTCGGGAGATTATCTTTGGGCTCGCGGTCGGCGTGCCTGCAATGCGTAGGTATCTTATGCACAGGTTACTTCAGAAGATCACCGTTGACATGATATATCGCTTGCCAGAGAAGCAAACATCAGAAGTGCGACTCGCAGAGCCCCTGTTTTAGATGCGAAGTAAGCGATACGAAGTGTGTCTACGTCGCCTCGCGGAGAGGAAATTCTGGAGCCAGGAAGCGCGCGGCCATTGATCAGGACGCCTATCCGGTCCGTCAGTCACACACACCTTCTGCACTACGTCATCTCATTCTACGCCATGAGAACTATGATATGCCTCTTGCCCCAGCAACCGGATCATCGCCACAAAATTCGACGCATGCGATATCACCTCCATTGTGGAATGGAGTAAAGACTTTGTTCAGTGAGCGGTCAGATTCTCAAAATCATGAGCTGATACCGTTTCAGCCTGTTGACAATCATCGACGGGAATATGGCACATCGACTTCTCAGGCGCATGGCACCGCTCTGTGGCATGAACCCATCCTTGACAGCTGCCTCGATGCATTCTACTCTCATTTTTACGCACAACACACATCAATACTGCCGGAGAGGCATCTTGCAGGAGAGCTCACTATAAGAAACCTGGACCACCTCCTGGCGTGTATGTACTGGGTTGGCAGCTTGTATGTTCAGGTCCAGGTTGATCGCCAGCATCTCCTGGCCGAAGCAGTTCGACTAGTATACGCTCCTAACATTGTTCAAGACTGCTTCCTGGTTCAGTCGATGGTTATTCTGGCCGTGGGTTTTCATACCAGCGGCGAATGCACTGCGGCTAACGAAGTCATGGACGACACTGAAAGGATAGCCAGCGTAGTCGGTCTGCTATGAATAATCATCCATGGGTCATAACAGAAAGATTACTGCGTTTGATCATCTCCGCAAATGGGCGACGGGCGTCCGGGAGGGGTCTGGGAGGTTTGGCGGCTGGTTGTGTTTGCGTCACCCCAGCCAGTGATGAGGTGAGTGACGAGAAATCGAAACAGACGACCCAGGACCGATAGGCATCCAGACCAATGAGAAAGGCTTCTCGGTCGGAGGGGTCGCCAAAGATAGCCGGACACAAGGGGAATAGACGTGTTTGGAGTCTTCTCCCCTCGCCGCGACAAAGATAACAATTACATTCGAATCTCAGATCTTTGAACACCTCACCAGACATTGGCAAAAAGATACGTTGCAATTTCCCATGGAAATAATCCGTAATGAGCCTTGCATTGCTCAATGGGCCGCAATCACTTGTGATGATTTTACTACTAATACACCAAGTCATCACGAGTTGATTGGCCGGTATCTGGAAAAACATTCGCATCACCAATGCAATTGGCCACTTGTTCCTTTTCCTAGTATTGGACTCCACCTGTTGCGCTGTCTTTTGTAGAGTTACAGGTCACGGATGTCTGCTTCAAACGCTACTTATCTCTGCCGAACTGTGCTTCAAGTGATAGGACCCATACCTGATGTCGTACGTGCGGACATCTGTCTTTTCGATTGCATGTCCCAAGTGAACTTGCAATTGCCTGCTACTGTAAATCGATACAAGAGGGAGCGCGCTGAAACAATAGCCGCCGGCGCGTCGTATTGCTCACGGCGGTTGAATCCCGGAACATGCAAAAGCTTTACAGTGGTGAACCCGGCTGGATCAGTGACATCGGCTGTCACAAGCTGAGCACTGTTACTGAGAACATGCCCGGTCCTTCCCAATGGCATCAGCCGGTTCATGACGAAGCTAAGGGGTAATTGGGCCTTTAATTGCATTGAGGCTGTTAGGCACTGTAACAGTAAGCCGAATCTAGCTGATGAATGCAACAATGTAACTAGTGGATGGTTTTATCTGTGATCCAGCCAGGTGAGGACCGCAATCTGATAATTAGCCTCCGAGAACCAGACTGAGGGGCACAATAAGGCATTGACTAAGGGTCTAGATCATTCAGAAAAGGATTTTACAGGCCTTCCAGATCCGTGCGCTGCTGGAATTAACTTCGTCTGCACTTAGATGACACAATCGCGCGAGGCATTTCGAAGCACAGAAGCCGAACACGCCGTACTCTCTTCGTCCCGGGATACATGCCCATTTTCATCACAGATGATCCACATTATGTTGTACGTCTTTTGCCACCGAAATCAGCGAGAATGCCACCAAGATGGTGATGCATTGGGAATGAAGGAAGTGGATCATGCCGCTCGGTATTATGAATGCTAGGCGTGAAGGAGTAAGACATCAGTCTAACTCAGCCTAGTAATTCAAGCTATCATGACGCACTGACCACTGCATGCCCTTCGCACAGCTTAGGGCATACATGGAGTCTTTCGGAGTTTTGCAGTTGCTCGGCCCGATTCTGGACTCGCCCTGATTCGGAGCACGAGTCCTCCCATTTGCCGATGAGGATTGCGGGGTCAGTTGAGCAAATTATTCTAGTTTCGTACCCGGGGACCCCAAACAGGCCGCAAGGACCCTGGAGGGCAGGGGCCAGGGTCGGTGACGGGGGCCGCGGGATGAGGATACACTAACCTAGTGCAAGCAGTCAGGTGTCGGCTAGATGCTCCACTACATTCGAGAAGTCTGTCAGTAATTTAGCGTGAGCTGATCGAGACGTGTTTCGATCGGCTTCTGCATTGACCCGTCGCCGAGGTGGTTAACAGAGTCACCCGCTATTATGGTCCCCGAACCAAGGGTGCAGTCACCCGCGTAGGCAAGCTTGCCAAGAAAACGAAGAAAGACTGATGCACCGAGACGTAGCCCGAGTGGCGGGCTCTATGGAAAAATGTAGGCTGAACGGAACGGGAATCGATACAATCAATCCCACCTGCTCAGGGGACCTGACAAGCCTTCGGAAGTATACACCCTTTCCTCATGGTGAAGCGTAGGGCCATCCAATAGAACAGTTAGAAACTCCGCTTCTCATCAGTCGCACGCTAACGAGCACTGGCCCGAACATTGCGTTGGCGCCATCAAGGTGCGTTGGGTTTGGCATGTTAGTAAAGTCCTCAAGTTCACAGCTACATTTCTGAAATAGTCTATTTCAAAAGGTGGTTGACATTAGCCTCATTCTTTACATTCTATTATCGAAGATTATATCCGTTTGGAAAGATTTTCAATACACGAAAGGCGATGGGGACCTTTTTGTACTGGAGATGCTGGAGGTCCTTGTAGAGAAGCTACATGCGCGATAGCACTCGGTACTTTAAGTATGGACGTGCCTGCAGGGGCGTTTGGACTAATGTCGCGTTGCGATCTGCTCGCGCATTATATTCTCCGGAAGACTGAAGGCCATGCTTTGTAGATTGGATTTCATCAATTATGATCAGATTTTTATGAAAAATTCGTTCAGTTGGAATGTAACGCCATGGCCTTAACTGGTCCCCGCATACCATGTCTGGCGGCTCTTTACCCTAACCTTAAGCATAGGGTACATTAAGCCTTAGTCAACCTCACTACTTCTGAATGCATAATGTTATAAACATAGATGGTCTGGATAGTCAGAGAATAAGGGAAGATGAGAGAGAGGACAACCCACACTCTAACATATATGTTATTCTAAGTCCACTAGAATGTCAAATCTTCACCCCCTTTCATTATCGGTACAATTTCGATAAAGGGTTTTAGTACGAAGTTTTACACGTCTAGTTTTTTGAAGTTGCGTTTCGAAGAACAGCAGCGGCTTGCATCATCAACCCACGGACCATATGCGCTCTTTCATTTATCCTACCCCTGAGGCGGTGACCTTTGGAAACGCCAGGAAACTTGCCATTTACCCCGTATTTAGGACACAGATTGTTACTTTGATTTTCATCTCTAATGAAAGAAAAAGGAACAAAAAAAATCCCTGTCTTTTGTGTCTAGGCCCGGCGAATCAGAGAATTTTCGACGATTCAAATGAATTCATCCAAGGTCTTTTCTTTCTTCGACCCCGGAAGTGAGTGTACGGTGGGGCCGTGGATCCTCCATACACACGTTCCCGAAAATTCTTTTTTCTTGCTCCCAATGATCCGTGCTACCACTGCAATTTTAGCTTCGGACTTCGTATTCAAGTGAAGCAATTTAATCTTGAAAGAATGATCATGGTCTATTATTTTCTGCTCTTCGTTTTTGTGGAGATAAAAGCATAGATAACTACGCTTTGAGCACTGAAAATGGCTCAGCAGCCTTTTTTGGCGGGTCACCCTCACCACTTCGCCATGAGAGTACGAAATTTTGGACTCCAGGAACTCCATGAGTGGGCTCGTAAATTACTTACGTGGTCATGGTAGAGCCCCAGTCGCGTGTTGCGGCATCACAGGAAGCCATTGGTTCTGCCATCATGTTCCGCCTTCCCAGAGGAATGATCCACTCCCAAAATAATCTGGTCGGCGAATAGGTATAACTTATAACACCAAATAAAGGCTCAGTACGAGACCAAGAAGGCCACGGGTCAGCTCATACATAAGACCAGAAATGCATGTACAGGGCAGAAGGCATTGAAATGGCTTATAAATTCAGTCGTCCTACAGACGGGTTTTCCTCTCCCAGAACTTTCAACTCAACTAAACAATCTCGAATTACACTTCCAGACTCACCTCTGACCAGTCTCTGACTTGCAAAAAGAGGCAAAAATCTGTTTCCCAACAACCAACACTCTAAACGAATCATCATGAAGGCTACCCTCTGCTTCCTCGTCACGCTTGTGACTCTCGCCGCCGCGGCGCCCAGTTTTGAAGGGAAATTAGATGATCTCATAAATCTCTACAAGGTCAAAGAGTGTCACAAGATACCTTGCGCTAAAGACGATGATTGCACCAAAGCAAATTTAGGGAAGGATTGTGGACAGTGCGATATGCGCATCAAGATGTGTGCCGGCAAGAAGGGGATAAGTTAAAACTGGTCCCTTTGTATTCAATCTTCTTTTACAACAGTGAGATGGGTAGTCTTTTTTGAAGTACTATGGAGATGCATGTTTTCACAAACGTACAGAAGATTCTGAGATGGGAAAAAGGGGGGGGGGGGGGGGGTTAATTACGTTCAGGGAGGATACAAATGTGGTGTGAAGATTGTGTGCAACAGAAGAACAAACGGAAGGTCTGGGGGCTCAGAGTTAGAAGACACAGCCATTCGGTTAAAATCAATGTATATCTATAGAGTTCCATCGTTATGATAACCTGTCTTCTGAGAAGATTCGTAAAAAATAAAATAAAATAAAAAGTAAAAAAACAACAAGGGACTGAGACAGAAGGGCAATGAAGTACGAACTTGGTGATGCGTTGTGATGTGTCTCAAGGTCTTGACCTGGCCTGAATTCAACCTAGATCATTTGAATCACGAACACCTTCTACAACTAACTTCTTGGCGCCCCACTGTTAGGGCACTTCCTCGAGAAAGGGGGCCTCCGCACCAAGGATCTCGCACCTTTCTATTGCCCCGGCTCACGTAATCTCTGTCTCCGGGGTGCTGACCGCACCCGGCGAGCCTCCGGCCACCCCAGCACACGGTGCCGCTTCAACCTCCGTTCAGGCCCCGGGAAAATGGCTCGTACATCCTGACCCTGGAGGGCTACGGCCTATCATCCTCTCCAACATCCTCAACACTCCATCAAGGGTTTATTCATTCATCACTCTATTTCAGAATCTTGTCTTACCGGCTCTCTTGAGTATAATCTAGATGAGAAAGCCTGTTGCTACAGTATCATTGCCTTGTTGAGCTTCGCGCGATAGGTCCAGTCAAGTAGTAAGCTTACACCGTCGCCTCACTATCATAAACAATACCAGGCTCTGGCAGTGCAACGCACGGCAATGGTCGCAGCTCTCACGAAACAGAGCATTTTTGTCCTAGATATATGTCAAGTGTCTCTCTAAGTTATATGTGTGACAGCATTGAGTGATGCGGGTCGACCGTCGGGGCATCGTCGTTACGTGAAATGGCAGCACCAGATGTTTTCCAGGCATGGTGTAGGCAAAAGTTGTAATACAAGAAGTCCCAATGGATCAGCCATATCTCTGATCAGGGATATCACGCATCTCTCTCGAGTTACGAGCTGGACAACATCCGCTTTTCCGCTCTAATCGCACAGCTTGTCGGTAGAACTCGTGGCCTCCTCTAAGGAACAACCGCCAGCGGTGGCAAGGATGTGTGAAAGCCCATGCCACCTTCCACAGTGCTTGCCCCTGAGTGCATAACAACAAGAAAGGTGTCCACAGCCCTGCGAAAGTCTTCCGCATCGGAATGCCTTCAACTGTCACGGCTTCTCATTTCGAGAACATTGGCCTACTCGATCCTTGCGTACTCAATGTAGTGGAGTGACTGGCTTCCTGCTGGGTGCTACCTCAGTAGCATTGGGCTCCTGCGCTCTATCATTCCTTCATCATTGGCTGGGCCTCATTGCATTAGTCATTTGGACGACCATATACATTCAGGATATGTACGATCAGGAAGGGGATGCTGCGACGGTGAGAAAAATGATCCCTTTGGTCTTTGGAGAAGCTGTAGCGCGGAAGTTCATCACGTTTTTTTTGTTCCGTTTTGGTCTTTCATGGCAAGTTGGTTCTGGCTCATTCCACGCATAGATTCTTTCCTGGTTGCGATTTTTGGTCTGCTGTGAGTTGTAGGCATAAACGCTGCGGAGGCAGTTTACGCTGCTCGATCAAAGTCTTTGTTATATTGACTTTTGGCTGATGGCCATGTACATTCCACCTGTTGGTATTCGAAGCTTCGATTCGCGCTAGGAGACCCCATTGAAAAACCTAATTGTAGTTTTGAAAGCCTTATTGAGGCTCATGATGTGCGAAGAACTTGCAGCCAGTATGAAACATGGATGCCGGACGTGCAGTCTGCTACTAATCCATTTACGGAAATTGATGTTTGCCGAGGGAGAGATATCCTTCTGGTTTGTGTTTGTCGTCAAAGAATTTGTCCAGTGTGTACTAGTTAGCCACGCTTCCACGTGTTTATAGGAGCGCTGCCTCGAGAAACAGGGGCTTCGGTGTAAGCCCAAGGGGTAATCTGGGCGAATATTCAGTCAGGCATGGTGTGGTGGACAATGGAATGAGTTTGTAGAACGACCAACGGGCAAGTAACCAGGAATGGCGGTGCCTGCCTCTTCGACGTCGGTCGATCATCCGGTCTACCCGAGCATGGCGAAGTGAATTTGGTGTACCTTTGCCGAACTGGAAAAAGAAGGGCTACAATCAAATGCGATTTTATGCTACTCGCAGTAGGAACTGCACAATAGGTACATGCCTGTATTGTTTGAAGAGTAAGATGGTGCTACAGAAGCACAAAGCATGAGACATGAAGAAACAAAGTTAATGGCAAGCAAGCCTCAGTGGAGTGAACAGAAGTACTTTCAAAGCAAGGCGAAATCGATCATATCGTCAATAGAAGCGTGCAGCTCATCCTAATAGGCTGGACAAAATTGATTATATTCAAGCTAAACAGTTTCGTATTGATTTCTCCTAATAACACGATATGCGAGTAGATCGTAAAGCGACATCGGTCGAAGAGCGTCTGTAGGGATGTGCATGCTCAAGCGTGCAATTCCACCAGGCGCTATGGCGCCTGTAGCTTGTTCTCCAGATCTCTCTAATTTCTTCAACACCAAAAAGTCCAAATAGTCTTTCCTGTATTGATAATCAATCCATGAAGATAGAATCATCGACGATAGAGTGCAAGAAATAAGAAACGTCCAACCACTATTTGAAGCAGACAACGTCTGGAATGTGAGTGTGAACTTGAGGACTTTACTCACTTGCCAAACCCAACGCACCTTGATGGCGTCGACTAAATATTCGGGCGAACGCTCGCAAGCATGCCACTGATGAGAAGCAACGTTTCTGGCCGTTGTGTTGGATGGCTCCACCCTCCACCATGAGGGAAGGGTGCACACTTCCGAACGCCTGCTAGGCCCATTGAGCAGGTGATTTTGATGTATTGATTCCGGTTTAGCTTCTAGGTCTCCATCAAGACCTCCACTCGGGCTACCTTTCACTGCACCATTCTCTTTGATTTTCTTGGCAGGCTTGCCTACGCGGGGTATTATTGCAGCCTTGGCTCGGGGACCACATCAGGGGACCTTGATAGAGGACCATGCTCGCGGGCACCTCGGCGATGGGGCAATGCAAAAGCCGATCGTGACCGGCCTGCATAACTTCGCGCTAAGTTGCTGACAGACCTCTCAAACGTAAACGAACATCTAGCCGACACCTAGCGGGTTGCACTAGGTTAGGGTCTACTCGTAATCCCGTGCCCCCCCCCACCGATCCTGACCCCTGCAGTCAAGAGTCCCCGGCGGCCTGTCTGGCGTCTACGAGTCGGTCCGTCACGTTTGCGAATCTAGAACAATTTGCTCGACCGACCCGACAATCGAGGCGACTTGCAGGATTTGTGCTCTGAATTAAGACGAGTCCCACATCGGGACCCAGCCTTTGCAACGGATTCCATGTATTCCCTGAGTCGCGCGAAGGGCACGGAGGGGTCAATGCATCAGGATCCCACGATTGACTATTTTGAGTCAAACTGGATTTCCTGCCGCTAAACGCCTGGCTTCCATCATGTCGAGAGAGGCAATCGGCCTTCATTTCCAGGGCCACGCATACTTGTTGGCATGCTCATCATTTTAGATAGCAAAGGACGTAGTGACACATCCGCGAGGGGAATAGGTATGCATTCCGTGACAGTGACGGTACCGCGTGTTGTCAGGTCGCCGATGCGGCGCGGTACAGGTTGAACACTATCACTTCGTACGATGGAATTACTTGGTAGTCTTGAAGCTGGTCTTTGCACGGCTAACTACCTTTCTATTTTTGTATTTTTCCTACGCAGACGATGAATGTACGTGGGACTTCGTTAGATGACCCTAGCTGTATTGGCACAGATATGGAGATTCATAACGTTATCGTTTCCGGCCCGAGTGGAGTCCGATACTGTTCAATCCATGCTTCTTTCTCAGTGCTCTGAGTTTGTCGTCGTGGTACAGACCAAGGATAGTCTTACACAGGTTGAGGCTGTCCCCTTGACTCGTGGAATTCTCGTGAATGCGCTGCCGGAGCCAATCAAGTGGTGTGACGTCGAGGCGGAAACTTCTGAGCTCCTCGTAGGCGCTCAGTAGCCGGAACATGGTGTCATATTTACTGAAAGAACTGTGAAGCCTTGTCATCATTTCCTTCTTGAGAAGTTGATATGGGTGGAAAGTTCTCTCCCTTCTGAGGAAGTTCAAGATAAACTGACCACGGTTAACCTGGCGATTGGCAAGAAAAACGTGATGGCGGGCGAGTCTAGAGGTGCGGCGCAAACGTCCCAGCTTCTCTTCAACACAACTGAGCCTCGACTGAATGACGGACTCGAGTATCGGCCAGCTAGGATCCCAGTAATAATGGGTCTCGTCGATCTTCTCACATGGGACTCCCGCAAGCATAGGCGGGGAGACATAAATCCCATTCTGGCAACAGATATTCAGGCTTGCAGCAGAAATCTCTTCCTGATCACTCAAGCCCTTTGTCTTCTTTGCAAAAGTCGCGAAATCTGTTTACTCTCCTGGGCAATCGGCAATGGAGGAGGTGACACAGCTTGGGCTATGTTCAAGGATCAGAATATGTCGAGAGAGAAGTGAAACAGCGCTTTAAAGAGCTAAAAACTTAGAGTAAGGGATCTGAAGTCCGAACTTACTTTTGATACAACCTCTATTGTCCGTGCGTCTTTTTTTAATCTTTAATCATGTTATTATCTCAATTCTCGTTGTCCTGTCTGGTTCGGATAGGGGGAAGTTTTATGCGATAATCTTAGTCGTCGTTGAGATGGGTTTTGTGCGTGAGGTGTGCATGACTAGAGAGATTGGACGGATTGCCAAATGCCTCGTCATCCTTGACATATATTTGCTGGCGCTTTGCGTCGTTTGTCGCGCCGAAATCGCGGGTAGGAACGGCCTTTCGAGGTGGTGGCAACGGTGCCATGTTGAAATGAACCTCCCCGCCGATGCTGACGTTCCGGACTGTCAACATACCATCCCGTCTTCGGTGGTTCAATGCAAGGTGATTAGTAGAGCAGTGCTGCATTTTTCCACTGCACTTATGATCATCATGAGAATACAGACGTTTCAGTTCTTCGTCCAATCTCGCAATGCAACTGTTGATATTGCACAGCTCATGCTGCATTGAGGATCGTTTATTGAGTAGTTCGAGCATTGTGAAAAGCGGGCTTTGCGGCATGAGTTTGGATCCCACCAAGGCCTGTTGCTATCATGTTGGGTACCGAAGCGTGGCTCGGCCTATCCACACTCTTTACTTTCCGTGGTTAGTACACGCATTTCGTCGTCTTTGGGTCGATCGCATGATGTTCTTCAGATATAGAGATTGAGTAAGCCAATGTTCTTCATACGAGATCAGCAGGGTAGGGAAATGAAGCATTACGAGAACCCTTTATGTCAAGTTGATGTAAGTGGGGGCGTTAGGAGGCGATAAGTAGGGAATAGAAGCACCATGACAGCCATTAATCTTTATATCAGGCAGTGGGATAGTCTGTCTGTCAATGCTTCCTTTCAAAGGGCCAGAAATCTTTGTTGACGTGGTAAAAGCTCTCCATACTCGCTTGATCGCACGGGACAACTGCAAACAATTGTGTTATGATCTTGCCCGACTTCGGGAGGACCGGGGTTGGTACGATAAGTGACTGGTTGGTGACGGCAAGCGTACTGGACGCAGAGAAAAGCTGATGTTTGCTCACCCTTGTAACCCTCCGATTCGTAGGCCGAGAGCACGCAGCTGGTCCCCTTTCGAGGTCGGAAGGGCGCGGGTGATCTGGAGGGTGACCCGGTATCTCGAGTGTATCAAAGGTGTTTCTATCCTACATTACGGTTCAGAGGCATTAGAGAAGGTAGGAATCGGTGAACATGGGAGTATAACAGGGTTAAACAGAATTTCCGGTGCGAAAGCTTTTTGAAGGATTGTGAACATCTTTTCTTCTATTCTAGACTCAAGGGTGAGCGCGGCGGATGGTAACATCGCCTTTCACAAATACTCGCCACTGCTGCCAGTCATGCCTCAGATGAGGCTACCATGTATGTTGCCTGGACACCATCCCGCACTGCTATCTCACACTGCTATCTCGCGTAACGACGAAACCTGCTCTGAAGACCCGCGTCACTCATTCCATACACATATGGGCTTTTGTCAGAATGCCTGCCGCCTTGCCACAAATGTATCCTAAAAATGTCCTGCTGAGCGCTAGCTTCGTACGACGCCACACGGTGCCCTGGCAGAAACCGGGGAATGGCCTATGACAGGGAGGCAATGGTATGAGCTCGTTACTCAGCCATGTCTATCGCGCGATGCTTCAAAGACAATGTGGTGTTAGTGAGATGCAGTTCCTTCAGTGCGTATTCAAGACTTTTTTTTTTTTTTTTTTTTTTTTGGCACAATCCCAATAATATAATCATGAATGAACAAAAGTTTTCTCAGACGAGGCAAAGTGGTGACCATGGTATGGTGGCAACGTCTGGTTGTCTATGGATCCGGCATTTTCCGGCATTTGAATGTGATAACGTCCCGCACCTACTTTCGGTCACCCCCCACTTTCGGTCACCCCAAAAATGACACGCCTTAATTTCAACGCTTGAACATGAAACAACTTTATCACACATTATAATGCTACAACAATGCAACTTTCAATGTCACTAGGGTTCTCAGCATCGCTGGATCCGACTGTGCTACCTTCAACCTCACCGGCTTCAATTTGCGCCCTTCGGATCGCCTCAATGTCGGCGAACTTCGAATTTGGGCTCATTCTGACCTTCCTCCGCTTCCTAGCTCTTCCGGCATCAACTTCTGCTTGCAAGGCCTCAATTCTTCGCTGGGCTACTGCCAATTGGTACGCCTGCTGGTCAAAGCCCTTTTGGACCTTTCGGAAGAGCAGGCGCTGCGTATTCTGGTCCTTCTCCAGGGTGCTAAATAAGCTCAACTGGCCATGGAGTTCATTTCTCTTCTATGGAGTCGACCAAGACACTGCTGATGTTTCTGTCATCCACTTTTCGCTTCTATTTCCATCAGGGAGCTCGGGACATACCTGATCTGCCTGTTTTGCGGGGGTTGACGTGCTATTAAGCAGCAGTCGGCTCATGAGGGGCTTAGCCATACTGACAGGCCACAACCCAGTCCATTTCCAGCCACTGACAATGTTCTTGCTTGTCAGCGCCGCCTTCCTTGCGTTACTGTAGCATAGAATGAAATTTATTTTGCCTGTGACTGTGCTCGCATCCCATTCGCTGAGCAATCCAAGCTCCTTCTTATAGGCGGCCTTCAAAGGTCCGAAGACTGACTGGTCCAGAGGCTGGAGGACATGGGACGTGTGCGGCGGCAAGAAAAGCAGGTGCATATTGTTCTTCAAGCACAGATACATGTATTCCGTCGTTTCATGGCTTCCGTGTCCATCCAGAATCAGCAACCTGTCCTCTTGAGGGTTCGCGGGCTGGGTGGAAGTGATGAAGATCTCCTCCAGCCATTTCACAGCATTAGAGTCCGAGGTCCACCCATTTTCCGTTGCCTCAAACCTCCAGGACTGTTATGGATCGAGATCTAAAGGAAACCATTGCTGTTGTACGGTCTATCCCTTGTATATCACAAGCGGAGGGAGTGACCTTCCGGTGGCGGAGATGCACTCGATAAGGGACGTCCAGGCACGCGACCCCGGCTGTTTCTTTCGAATTGAGCGAGTCTCTGACGATCCTATTACGAGCCCATTCGATCCTTGGCCCTCTAAGATGCCTGTCTCGTCCATGTTGTATCGGTTACTGGCCTTAATAGCCTTGATCTCGGGAACAGCAAGGTGCTTGAACCATTGCCTGATAACATTAGTGGAGGCGCCATTAATACGTTGGGAGTCGATTGCTCTGCTTCTCTGGACCCTTACTGATGGATTCCTTTTGATAAAAGCCTGAACCCAGTTCTTTCCGAGGGGCTTGAGGTCCCCATGGATCCGTAAGATCCGCCCGGCAAAATTCTTAAGCTGTTGATGGGTTGGAGGCAGGCCGAGGGAGGCCTGGATCCGGATCCATTCGGCTAATTGGCTCTCTTCTATCGGGGAAAGCCTCTGGACCTCGGAAAAGGCCATATCTCTGGGCTGTTGGCCTTTCATGCGGTTCACCAGTGTCGATCGTGGTATGCCCCATTCGAATGCAGTTCTCTTGACACTCTGGCCATTTGTGACAGCCTCAAGAGCTTGGGTTATGTCTGAACCGGTGTATTGAGGCATATCAGTCGGTTGAATATTTTGTCCAAATTTGTGAGTAATTGAAGCAGGATTGAGAAAGTTGGCAAAAGTTGAAGATTGTTGGTTGTCACGGGGATGAGGCAATTTTAGGGTGACCGAAAGTGGGGGGTGACCGAAAGTAGGTGTGGGACGTTAGATATCGATTGTTCAAAATCAGCCGAGAAACAAAAGGAGCGACATGAAGTTGAGAAAGAAATTAATGAGCAACTGGTGAAAAGTTTCTCTGCAGAAGAAGCTGCCCAGGAGACTGGGCTGAAGCGTCATAATCGTTGGGCCTATGGATGAGGAAAGGGCGTCGACAAGAGCTTGAGTTCTTTGTAGCTTCAATTTCATCAAAAAAGGTTTGATTTCTGTGCCGCTTGGTCTCTCTCGAGTGTTATAGAACGTAACATGTGCGCTTGATTGCTCGGCAAGATGGACCTTCGGGCCTTGGAATCTTCTCGCGCCCTTCCAGCAAAGCCCATTTTTGTATCTCTTTTCTAGCATTCAAGACCCCTACTTGTTTTTATATATCAGGGCATTAAAATTGAGAAGACTGAATGAGCCTCATGAAGAAATTGTTTCCTTCCCAGCTCATCCCTCATAACAGGCCAGTCTCGCACCGAGAAAATCGTGCCTCCTTGTTGCTCCGGCTCAGAAATCTCCGCCATTCAGGTACAAGCCACACCATGCGAATCTCGGGTAACTGACCCCAGACCACGATTCTGGAGCAAACACTGCTCGAGCTTCGAACAAATGAGTCAAGCTGCCTTGATCCTGTAATGCGACGGTCAACCATCCTCTCCGACATCCTCCACATGTCGTCGACGGTCGTCGAGGCAGACTAGGTGCCACCGTCGACCTCAACCGTTCATCAGAGGGCAGGATAAAAACGCCCGGGGCACTGAGGGCAGCGCCGGCCACCCGGTCGTGTGCAAGGGTGAGGCAAAGGGGTGCAAGTTGGATTTCGGCTCTGGTAGATCGTGAAGGCTAGAAGTTGTAGTGAGGGATGATGATGATGATGATGGACTCAATATTGGGGTTGTAATTGCAATGAGAGCTTGATATTTGATAGATTGAACATCGTACCAAGATGACTTGTAGAGGAGAGAAATATGGCGGAGATAGTGGGGCAACCAAGATGGTCACCTACAGTATCGCGGCGTGTATTCGTGTCTCCTCAAAGGTGAAAAGACTGGGGAGTTGAGTTGCGGCATGCGTTTTCTTATGCAGCCACCACCGCGTCACATGCATGCCCGTCGAAAGGTTCCAAGGGGCAGCTGGAACGCCTGCGACGTGGATATTGAGTGTAAATGAAAACTGGCACCTCAATCCACTGGACAAGAAGATCCTCCTCATTAGAACGATGAATAGACAGACGCAGATCGCGAGGATCCATGGAGTGTCTCGGGCCACCCAAAGCCATGGAATGCTGCTGCTGAGAGTAGTCCCGGCCGGCCCTGTTGGAAGCCCGGCCTCGGCCTGCCAGACCTTCCTCAGTCGTCATACCCCTAACCGGACAAGGGGGGGCGAGGAAGGGGGGAGAGGGGCGTGGGTGATCGGCGACCAGAAACCGCGTCTCGGCCCACTGTACAACGCATAAATACGCGGCAGGCTCGCCTTGGCGGCCCATTGAGTACAACCCTCAAACAACGCACAGTGTAGAAGCCGCGGAGCACCCACGTCTTGGCCACTGGCTCGCCCGTGTCTGTGAATCTGGCGCGTATCCTGTGTGCCAGTTTGGACTTGGTGGGTTAAGCATACTTGACGGCTAGACTTGACAGGGCGTTGGTTGCGGTGGCGCCCTGGCTGTGGTGGCGCTCATCCGTCCAGACCACGAGGATTACGAGTATCCCCTCGCCCTCCTTCTCATGGCAGGATTGGATCTCGGGCTCCAAGTCATGAGTGTTCCCGGTTCACCTTTTGAAAGGATATGCAATACATCCACCACTGAAACGAGCGAGAGCCGCGAGCCATGGAGGCCGACGAACTGCGGAGTGGGTCCTGGGGGCAAAGAATGGCCAGCATGGGTAAACCCCGACATCCAAAGCAATTGGTTGATGGCTGAGCCCGATATCTCCTTGGCCCATCGAGGTCGCCCTACTGGTGGCGAAGCTGGGTAATTGCGTCTGGCCCGGCGGGAACAGTCAATATGATTGACTGGGGGCTTAGAGGCGAGAGCTATTTCAGGGTTGAAAAGGCAATAGAACATGATCGAGGGCATCATCCAAGCAGCGAGGCGAGACACAGAGAACTTGGAGAAAGAGGCAGAAAGCATGGCATAACCTGGCAGAAACGGTCTCAACAGCCCGTGGCAATGCATGCAAAGGTATACATAAGGGCTATTGGAGATTGCCACACAGACAGGGCGCTTCTTCACAAACTCTTCTATTTACGATGATACAATGGATGTAAAAAAAGGCTCAGCGGCCGCGTTGCCGCGGCGGCAAATCAATATGGGGAACTCAAGAGAAGTGAGTGGCGATCTCTTCGTAAACAAAGCCGTCTTTAGCTTTGGTCCAGTGCAAGCAAGGGGTAAGGGTTGGCTTTCGTCTTTCACTTTTCGACATCGCCAACGACACCGGTCTGCTGTATACTTGCTTATATACATTGAAACCTACATTCGTATATATACTCGTCGACCCTTCCTCTGACACTGAACACGACGGCACTCGGAAGATAAGACCAGCCAGAAGAAAAAAAACCGACAAGCAATCAAGATGCGCGCCGTTCTCATGTGGGCCTGCCTGGCCCTCGCCGGGGTGGTCGCCGCCCTCGAACCCTACCCGCGGCCTCCGGTCGACCATGTCATCGTCGACTCGGATCTGATGCAGATCGAGTGAGTCTCTGTTCCATTTCTCCCTCTCTTTCCCTCTCTCTCCTTTCCAGGGTCACGGAAAGTCAAGTCGAAAAGCAGAAGAGTCTCTAACCCGACATGCCTATCCCCGGGCGGAAAAAAAAAGCGACCTCGCCGCGCTGCAACTCGTGATCGCCCTTGAGGAGCATCTGGTCGGCCGCATGAAGCTGGCGGCCTTCGCGCTCGACGTGCCCTCCAAGTACTCGGCCATGATGGCCAAGGCGCTGCTAACCCGGTACGGGCGAGGCGGCGACGACGGCGTCCCCGTCGGCCTGCGACGACCCTGGGACGACTTCGTGTGGAGCAACCAGTTCGAGGCCCAGGGCATGCAAACCTCGTTTGACTTCTGTAAGGCGCTCGGCGCCGAGTTCTGGAAGAGCCAGGGCTGGGGCGACAACGACCTGTACACCCAGACCGAGGCGCCCCTCGAGCTTTACAAGCGCATCCTCAGAGACGCGCCAGAGCGCAGCGTGACTATCATGGCCATTGGGTTCTGGGATAACGTGAGTCGTGTCTCTTCTTCTTTCTCTCTCCCTCCATCCTTCTAACTCTCCAATTCCCCAGATCTACGAGCTCCTACAAGACCCCGAGGGCCGCGACCTTTTCAAGAATAAGGTCTGGCGAATGGCGGTGCTTGGCGGTGGCATCGCCGTCAGCCCAGACACCCCGGCCGACAAGCTCCCTAAGTCGTGGAATTTCTACGGCACACAGGACGGCGTCACCAAACAGCCCGGCATGGCGATCCGCACCCGCTGGGTCCTCGAGAACTGGCCCGACGACCGCATCGCCGTCTACTTCGCGCCCTCCTTCTACCTCGACCCGGCCACCCGCCGCCGGCCCATAAAGTACTTCGCATCGCTCGACGCCGATCCGACTCTGTCCGCCGACCTCCTGCGCCGCGCGCACGAGCTGCACGTCGACGCCGCGTACATCAGCGACCCGCCCGTGGCCATGTTCGTCGCCGACGTGGCTGGGGAGTGGTTCGAGAACGCCAATACCGGCGGCAGGCTGAAGTTCGCCCGGCAAGGGCAGGGCCATAGCAAGTACCCCGGCCAGTACGATGGCTCCTTCCGATGGACCGAGCTGCCTCTCATTTCCAACGAGCACCGGCTGCGGCTACGGCCCGGTCGGTCCGCCGCCGAGCTCGGAGAGGTCATGGACAAGTTGCAGGTCGGACTGGCGAGGAAGTACAGGAGCAGATAGTCTACCTGACCTCATGGTTCGCGCAATAGAGGCGCCATGCCTTATTTCACACCTGCTGGGACAGAGAATGTCAGATAGTCAGTGTCACGCATAGAACAGGGTGTGTTGCGTACGCACCCTGGGTGTGCCCTTTTTCACCAACAACACCTTCTCTATCAGGAGTAGACTTAAAGCAGACGTAACTATAGCAAGCGTAGTTATAGTCTAAACTCAATACATGAGCCAAACGAACTCTTAATGAGTCTTAGTCAAGAAACGTTTACATAGTTGAGACGACTAAGACACCTCGAATTCGCTGATACGGCGGGTCGGAAGATGCGACGCACTTGACACTCTAGATCTATGCACAGCATAAACGCGTAAACACAGTGAGCCCCCTTGGCTTTAGCACCCGTTATACGCTGAGGCTGTCTTGTCTCGCTGCCCATCACCCTGTGGCTATCGCCTCCAGTTTCAGTCGCTTACTTCTGAGTACATCATCTTGGATCGGATGAGGCGCGCAATGCACAGGGCATTTGATATCTGCTTTAGCGGCTCAACTGCGTTAGGTTCATAAAGCTTTTATCACTCAGTGAGATTGCGACCAGTCAAGTACCTTGCCTGCATGGCACGAATGCGCGGTTGATAGCTTCTATAATGGATACCGACCCGATCGAATAACAGCACATCGAGCTTCGATTTTCTTTAGCGGCATCAGCGAGCGGTCGAATGGCCACAAGAAGTACAATGCGGAACCAGCTCATGGTCCTCAAATCGTGAGACATGCCCCTACACTACTAACAGGCATTGTTGGCGCTTACTCCAAATATTCCCTGGCCTTCACTTTGTTTTCGAGTGATCCGGGTGCCGATTCTATTGCCCAAAAGCGTAACATCCACAAGGGTTCATCCCCATCCACTTGCTTCACTTGGCTTTGCGTCATGATATAACTGTACGTACTAGGATCGTTACAATTTGTGAACCTGATGTATTCGAGTTCAAGTCCTCAAGTATGATACGTGAACTTGCTGTCATGGTACATGATTAACAGAGGAGACATGTTCGCCTCGCGCAGAGCGACCATGGGCTATCTTCTCTTGATAGTGTGTTTCAGAGGGCGAAATTCCCCCTCAAGTGCGTACTTGACCTTGTCGCAGTCGCGTAAGGTGTACACATAGAAAGGGTACGTGCCCATGCTGCAGTTGCGCCGATCCTAAGGGAGGCCAGAACTACTACGCTTATGACCGTGCAGTAATCTTTATTCTCCACGCCAGTCTCCAAAATGTAGCTTTCTAAGTCCAATTCCAGTAGATTTGTGCTCAGACGTGCGGGGCCCCTCGATTTCATGGCTTCTTCCCGTTTCTTCGACTGCTTCGGGTCGAAGAGCTGTGCAAGAGGGACTGTTCTAGTTTATGACCCTACAGACCGATCTCTGTTATCGTGTCTCAGCAAGGTTTTCGATCTATTGGTCGCGCGGACGATCGTGCGGGCATTACTAGAGCAGAAAATGCTGACGCCGCATCATTCTAGAGCACTTGCGGAGCGGTACGTTACGCACCTATTCGAGGCACTATTTTTGACAATGAATAAGTGCCCGATTAGGAGCTTGTGATTACACTGGTAACAGCCGACATGAAGGGCGCGTTCGACGCCGCTCTGATTGGCAGACTGGTTATGCGAATGAGGGTGCGGGGCTGGCCCACTTTCCTGGTGAGATAAACCCAGTCGTTCGCAACAGGGATGTTGACTAGACACCGGGTCGATAGATGATCACGAACGTCGCGCGCCTCACGCGCGGCCTGCCGCAAAGGTCGCTCACCTCCCCCATCCCGTACATGCTGTGTACAGCATCATTCTATAGGCAGCTCCGCACAAGGAGGAAGCTCTTTGGCCAACCTGACGACGCCGGACTTCTTTCGATTAAGCGGTCACCTTAGAGGATAGCAGCGGAAGCCTCACAGCAACTAGACGAACTCATCGCATCGAAGGGGAACAACGCGGTCAAATCTGACACTGGAAAGACGGGCTGCGTGCATTCCTCCCACAAGCGCAATGGGGAAATGATGGGTTGGAGTGCTCTGGCTCGGCGTATTCCTAGACCAAGAGCTGAAGTTTACCGACCATGTTCACTACTGCACTAAGAAGGCGGGCTGAGTCGCCAGCCATATCCGCGGCCTGTCTCACACTGTCCAGGGCCTAAGGTGGGCTCAGCCAGGAGGGCGGTCAGGGCGAGTGTGGCGCATGTGTTGACACTTGCCATGAAGTCCTGGTATCCAAACATGGAGAAAAACAACAGAAATAGTGTATCAAAGCGCTGTCAGGTCAAAAGCTGATTGGTGCCGACTTGTCCAAGTTCATTTTTTATGAAACTATCCCACGAGCAGGCATCATACAGACAAAAAAAGACAGGCGAATGTGTTTTGGGAGTGCCTTCAACAGCGGGATGAAGGCGCGGATCTGATCGTTTACTCTGATCGAGCAGAGTGCCTCGATAACGCGCCCTTCTGGATCGAGTTCGGCTACTGTGTTCAAGCCGGAGGCACTACGACAGATATCCATCATAGAAGGGGTCGACTAGGGCGTGCAGAGATGGTCGACGCCGAAGACTATGGAGTGCTGCAGGGGCTCACAGCTGCGCGAGCGATCAGCCCCGACAAACACATCTACGTGTCTTAAGACACGTGGTTGGTGTACGGGCTGGGTGGGACAACTCCCGAGTTTTCGAAGGCCACCTTCCTGCGGTTTTGGGTGATCGCGAGGTCGCGATCGCCATGGTGTCAGAGTCAAATGTATGCCGGATCACTGTGATATTGAATGCAACGAAACGGCCGACAGGCTGGTAAGAGAATATGCCACAATGAGCTTGGCTCACGACGGCTTGTCTCCTGCTGCGTAGGTGAGGGAGGGTGGAGTTGGACAGTTTCGTGGAAAGCACCGAGTTCTTCACAAACATCTGCTCAAGATAATAAGGGACGAGGCAAGGAGATATACTTGGATAGCCGTATGCAGACGGTCGCAACAGCTGGTATGGGTACGGCTTTGGGAAGCGTTGCAGCCCCTTCTGGAAATGTAGTCCACGTTGAGCTTAATCAAATAATCAATCGATTGACGACACAAACTGCTGTCACCTCTTCCGTCCCGTATGTCTCACGCTATATTATTATAGCCATGAAATCAAACGGGGCATTGAACGGCACTGAATTTCATCCTATTGAGGGGTAAGACAACGTTCCCAGCATGTCAATAGTAAATTGTTAGTTCTCGGTCTACATTGTTCACCGGTCGGTTCTTGAATTAGCCCGGCTGCTAACGCAACACTCTAGTCAGCGGCTCTATTTCTGTCCCCGCCCGATTACGACTGGAATCATAACCGGGTCTCTTCTCTCGCCGCCTTTGATTTAAGTCTCCGACATGTTAATGTTATCAAGTTGCTAATAATATTTAGCAAGGGTTATCTACAAAGATAGATCTCATCTCTGTAAACCATGATTTTCGAGGAATGTCACCTTATCTTCTCACTTCTTAATGCACCATAACTACCATCATCCAACAGTCACCATCATCTCTAAGCTGCGCAGCACATGGAAGCAAATGTTTCCCCGAAACCGGCATTTACCGAGGACAATGTTGCTTTCCAAAGAGAAAAGATGTTTATGGGGACTGGTGGTAACTCAGGCATCGGCTTTGAGCTCTGCAAGATTTTGTACGGCACGGGGGTGCCTGTTTACATGGTTTCGCGCTCCAAGGTGAGCAATTTACGAGGTCTTGCTGTGAGAGGTTGTATGATATCTAACTCTGGATATAGGAACGTGCTGAAGCAGCCATTGAGGCCATCGTCGAAAATCAGGCTGAATTTCCTGCGGTGGGCCGGCCAGCTTTTCTTCGGCTCGATCTGAATGACCTTGATTCATTCAGATCTGCAGCGCTTAGATTTTCATCCCACGAAACGAGGCTTCATGTTTCGTGGACAATGCCGGAATGGTTGCTTACCGCTTGGAAGATGGTGTTAGAACCAAGCAGGGCTTGGAGCCTATGGTTGGCATTCATTCTGTAGCACCGCTGCTGCTAACACATCTTCTTCTGAAAGCAACACCATAGACGAGATCCACCCTTTAATGGAATGACGACTGTAAGTTAGCTGCTTAAATATACAGAGAACTATGCCGCCAAGCAAGCATAGATCAAGAGGAGACTTTAGCAGACAGACGGAACTTTCGACGCACTGTACAGCTCCTTAAGCGGGAGCATTGGCGAAAGCTGATCGACACGGTAAAAGAACCTAAAGACCTGTTCAGGGTCATATCCTGGCATAAGTTCATAACGGTATTGAGCTCCTTACCAATAATCTCAAACGGCGTGGTCTTCGAGACCCAGCCTGAGAAGGCATAAGCCCTCCGGGAAGCGACCCTTAAGCGCACCGGTTCGACCAACGACATCAGGAACCCTTAGGCGGCTTAAGTAAAGCCACCCTACGCAAACATCCCTTTCGAGACATGGGTCACACTAAAAGAAACAAAGGCTAGCACGAATAACAATAAAAGCATATCGCTTGGGGTGGACGGAGTCACCTTGAAACTCCTTAAGGCGGTTTGGACGGTAATCGGCGAGCAATTCCGGAGGCTTTTTAAGCTATGCCTTTAAATAGGCTACCACCTGCGACCGTTTAAGGCGGCCGAGGTGGTCACGATCCCGAAAGAGGCCAAGAAGGATTAATTGAGTCTTAAAGCATATCGGCCGATCTCTTTACTTCCATGCGTCGGCAAGGGCTTAAAGAGGCTTGTCGCTCGAAGACTGGCGATAAGGGTAATCGAGAAGGGAATACTGGCACTAAAGCACTTCGGGGCGCTGCCAAAACGCCCAGCAACAGACCTTGCGGCCGCACTGGTTCACGACATTGAACAGGCCCTGAATAAAGGACAAGTTGCCACTCTCATAACAGCCGACGTGAAAGACGCTTTTGTCGCTGCCTTGTCCGGAAGGCTCGTGGTGCGGATGGGAGAGCAGGGCTGGCCCGACTCACTTATCCGGTGGACCGAGTCATTTATAACGGGTAGATCCGTTCGGGTTCGCGTCGAAGTCAGAGTGATAGAGACTTCTGCCTTAAACTGTGGTCTACCCTAAGGATCGCCAGTGACACCCATCCTTGTGGTCTACCCCAAGTATCGCCAGTGTCACCCATTCTTTACGTGTTGTACACGGAGCCAATCTACGGGCAGCTTGTAGTGAAACGACGACGCTTTGGATATGCTGACGACGTGGGCAGCCTTTCGATTGGGCGTACACTCCAAGAGATGGCTGCTGATGCCAGCCAACAACTATAAGGGTTGACCTCTTGGGGAGCCCAGAATGCGGTCGAATTTGACCCGGGGAAAACAGAAGTAATGCGCCCCTCCAGAATGAGGAACACCGATAACCCACCATTCATGCACGGAACAACGAACAAGTCTGCGGGCAAGTCGATAAGGTGGTTGGGCGTTTTCCGGCACCGAAAGCTGAGATTTTAGTAGCACAAAGCATACTGGGCAGCGAAGGCGAGCCGGGTTGCAAACCATATCTGGGGCCTATGCAACACGGTCCGAGGCCCCCGGTCGTATTAACTCTGCGAGCAGTGAAAGGGTGCGTCCTACCAGTCCTTATCCATGGGATGGAGGTCTGGTACCCTGTAAACAAGAAAACAGACATCGCAGGTCGGACAAGATCCTTCCAGGTCACGAAGCAGCTGTAAAAGGTATAAATGGTTCTTCGGACCTCGATGAGAGCCATCTTGCCCGTGTGCAAGACACACCCAACACCCTTACTGCACTTCAAATCCCAGGTTCCAACCGTAGAGCTGCTAGCAGAGAAGAACCGACGACGGCACGGCTTCCGACCAGGTCGGATGGATAAAACCACCCGCTTGTAGGCCGACTTCCCTTCTAAGCACAAAAGGAGGTCATACGACTCTAAAGGAGTTACCGGTTAGCACGTACTTTTTCGAGGCCTCTGCTCCTGCAACCATGGCACACGGAACAACCTTGCCGCTAAGGCAAGAAACAAGAAGCAGACCTCTTTCGAACGTGGCTCCGCGAAAGAAACCCAATAAGGGTCATACTTGTGTACATAAATAGGTCAGAAAATAAACAGCGCGCCTAAAGGCGGACCGGCTGGGGCTATAGCATTAGGGCCGGCAGACTAAAAATAAAAGTCTACCGAAATAAAGTAAGATTATTCAGAGCTGAGGTCGTGGACGCGGGGGCCTACGGCGCTCTGTAAGGCCTCACGGCAGACAGAGTTATGGGGCTAAATAGACACCTTTAAATCTGTCTCGATAATACATCCGTTATCGAGGGGCTGACTGGCACTCCACTAGAAGTTTTCAGGCATAATTCCTCGGGTTGCAGGAGCTAGCGAGGTCCCAGGATGAGGTAAGTCATAGTGAAATGCGTTCCCGGACACTGCAAGATCGAAGGCAACGAAGCGGCGGACCAGCTGGTGAAGAAAGGAGCTGCACAAGCCCCGCCAATGGACATATAACAAACCATCTCATGGGTTAACCAAAAACTTAAAGAACAGGAAAGACTAGATTTCGGTCACTGTTGGCAAGAATAAGGAGAGCCAAGATACCAGGACATAACTCAGCATGCAGTTACCTCAAAGCAGGTGATTGGCTTCCGACGAGACACTCTTTATAGGCTCTTGGCAGAAAGGAGCGGGCATGCCGCTTCTGCCCCGTACCACGAACGCTTCCAACACACAGACTCTAAAAACTACTGTGGCTGCGGTGAGCGGAAATTACCTCAACTATCTTCATGTGCCAAAGACTGCAGGGCATTAGCCTGCTGCTGAGTCACGCGCCTCACACAGCCTTTACAAAATACTTGGGGGAAAATAGTGTGGAGTGGGCTACCTTTGTGGAACGGAGCGGTTTCTTCACAAGGATATGCCCTAGATGAGATAGGAGTAGTCCTACGGACAAGCGGCTTGATAGTGCTCTCGTACCATCGTTGACGGGTATGTGCGCCACTGGAAATATACATATAGCGATTTCTCCAAAACTCTGAGATGTATGGCACTTGGAGGCGTTAAGTAATCAATCAATCAATCAATCAATCAATCAATCAATCAATCAATCAATCAATCAATCAATCAATCAATCAATCAATCAATCAATCAATCAATCAATCGAGCTAATGGAGTAGTTTGCTCAAATTTAAACTTATTAAAAAAAGTTATACCAAGGCATGTTTCTGCTCATACTGCCATCTTGAAATTACGCCCCGGAATTTGGATAACGCGGCCAGCGTTTCCAAGAATGCAACCCAAAATGATATCAATGAATCAGTCATCAATCAGAACCTGAGTATAGGTGATGGCACTGATATATTACCTACCGGGCGTGCGAGTTGTTGACATGTCACTCGATGGAAATTGGCCGGGAAAGGCCACATAATAGTCCATTCCTTCTTCGCCGCTGAGCGGCGTCCACTGGGCTTCGAATAGACCTCTAATCCAAGTGCGCCTGTGCCTCCTCATCGACTGAAAGTCATCTTTACGAATCCCTCCCGCCCGCCACGTACTACCAAAGACCCACCTCGTACACTAAGCTGGCCCTAAGCTCATTTTTGCACAGACAAGCAAACCTCACAGCACTCCCCGCCGTTGGACTCTCGAGGGCGTGGGGAAGAATCAGCCCAGAGACTTTTCCTACAGAACGATTATCACATATTCATAGCAGTGTGTCCCTGCGACCATCTTCGCTATGCCGTCCTAGTGAACATATAGAAAGTCTTATCATGGTTGTACCCAGTGCAAAAAGCTTGTATCAAGGTGAACTAACAACGCCCTCAAATCTTGGTAGTCGACGTCGGCACTAACTTTCTATTGACAGTGCAACGAGAAAAAGCTGCGAATTCACCTACAAACACGTCGCCTCGAGATTCAACCCCTTTATGTGATTCGAAATCGTCCAGCAGCAACAGGAGTAACTGCCATCGCCGTCGTCAGAGCCGTTAATGGGAGCGCCGCTTTACGGGAGCCAAGTGATCCACGAGGCCTGGGCGCCCAGCGCGCAACCATACCAGGCACCTCTCAAGCCGGCGTCGACAGCGTACGAAGAAGAACAGTCGCTCGCCGTGCAAGCGCCACTGCCGGTTGTCATGCACGGGATGGAGCAAAAACCCGCCGCATACCTCCACCAAGCTTACCCGGGTAGTGTCCAGCAGCAGCAGCGGCAGCAGCAGCGGCAGCGGCAGCGGCAGCGGCAGCGGCAGGAAGTAGTACAGTCGGCGCCGGCCGTGTACACCAGCGACGGCGGTGCCTTCCCCTGGGCCACTATGCAAAGTCACCTCGTGCACCACTTTACCACCCAACCGTCCCTGCAAATCCCCCAGCCGCCGGGAATCTGCAGCAACTGGATCTACGACTGGTAATCCTTGGCGACCCAGCAAATGTGGACACACTCGTACGTGTACCACGCAGTGCTGTCCTTCTCGGCCCTGCACATCGCCAAATGCGTGACGCGGCCACCCTCGCGCAGAGAAGCGCGGCAGAGCAGCAGACGGGCAGCAACGGCGGCGGAGGCGGCAGCGCGGCAGCCGCGAGCTACATGTCGCCTTATCTGGTCGCCGGGCTGCAGCACTAGGTCAACGCCCTGCGCGAGATCCAGGGCGTCCTGCCGTCCGTCGCGGCGACCCTGGGCCAGCACGAGCCGGCGCTGCTGACGTCCTCGCTGCTGTTGACCTCGTCCCTCGCGCTGCTGGGAGCCGGCGCCGTCGACAGCCCCGTCGACATCTTCGCGCAGATCATGGTCTTGTGGCGCGGCTCCCGCTCTCTCTAGCTGCCCCAGGGTGAGTATGAGGAGCCGCTGCGGCGACAGCAGCCGGACTTCCCTCGTCCCCGTCGAACAGCCATAGCCGCAGCCACACCAACCAGAGTCAACGAGGCAACAGAAGCTGGGGTCCTCGTCTCCGCCGCCCCCGCCGTGGCAGCACCGATAAGAGCAAGAAAAGGCTGAAGTCGCTGTCGCAGGACGCGGAAGAAGACTCATCAGCGTCAGCGGTACTGCCACCCCCGCCGACACGATCACATCCCCGGAGGCGCCCGGCTGCTGACCGTAGGCCGAGCTCTCGCTAGGCCGGGCCATGGGCGCCATCGCCGAGATCGACGCCAGCGAGTTCGCAGGCTACGCGCGAAGTACATGCCTTGAGCGGGTCGCAGGCGACCTGCAGCCGGTCCTCCGGCGGTGGTGCAGCGGTTCTGCTGCTGCTGCTTCGAGCGCTACTCCGGTCGGGAATATTGAGAGCGAAAGCGCTTCTTCCTACTCCATTTCCTATGCGGAGGCGATCAACTGGCTGCAGACGGCACTCGGCGCGATCAACCTTGATATGATTACAATACTGCGACACACTTTACTTTATCATTCAGTTTCGGAGCACAATCGTTGACATCAGGCTTTCTTCATGAATGGGCTCCCTCAACCTCGTATCGCTCTGGCGTTCACGGATGGGTTTCAAATAAGGTATCCACGGATACTTAGCAGGATCGGGCTAAATTCCTGTGTGCTGTGACGACCTGGATTCTTTCCTAAAAAGACTGCAGAGCTGGTCTGAGATTTATGCTCGGATCGCACATCCGAAAGGTCGCCTGTCGGTAGATTCTGGGCAACTTCCATCATTACATGAGGGGACTGGAGTACTGAATAATATAGGCTGTCGTCAGAAGGTATGCTCCCTTCCAATAAGAACTTAAGATACTTGAATTGATCTCTGAGGTAATGGATGACTAGACATTTAAAAACCCTGTGTCCTTAAAACCAAAGCCAGTGGTTTGCAGATACTCCGCCGCCAATGAGCTGGCCTTCGACATAGTTAAGGCCAGATCAGCCGAGTCTTCGAAACAGCTTTCTAGGTATCGGAATTTCGAAGTCTATTCTCATATTCCTCGTTTAGCATGTTGATTGAAGCTTCATCGCTGGCCCTCAACTATCATTCGAAGCCAGGATTTTTGGCGCGTTCCTCTCTTGTGTGAATGAATCAATAGCGGAAACTAAAAATTCATGATTGGAAGATGGTCTATGACCATTCATATGGATGAACACTGGGTTCTTATGCTGGTACGTGCTTTTTAGCAAGTTCTATTCACCTCTTCACTGCTTGCGAGCTCTCTGTCCCCGCTCCTCTGTCTCTTGCTTCCCAGTACTAAGCCCAAATCATAAGACTTTTAATCCCTATATTTGGCTTCGCGAGGCGTTGCTAGCTACCAGCAATGGTTCACCATCCTGCGCGCACCACCATTCGCCCAAACACGGACGTGCTCCGTGCTTCGTTGGCGTCACTCGCCTCGCTAGTTCCGCCGTTGCCACTTTATTATTAACTCGCCAGATCGAAGCTACAGCCCAAAGTCCCCGAAATTGCTTCTGGACAAAGATGCCTAGCTGCAACGTGCTAGATTACCTTCATCTGGAATTTTTGTCACTAAATTCACGCTAATTGTGCCACGTGGGCGAGGATCTTTCATTTTCCTTTCGGGGTTGAGCCCTCTTTCTCCATTTGATCCCTGCAATGGCAAAGACTATTCATTGCACGAGCCTGAACTTCTCAAATCATGCATCGCATGACAGATTTTCTCTCACCCATGGCTAGAACACAGAGATGGGGGCAAATTTGAGGGGCGTTCCGCGCGCAAGACTAGGACCTATTTTCAGTATTTGACGCTCTTCATGCAGTGAGAGCGAGCCACCGTTTTGGCCGACTTTTGCAGTGAAAGTTCAGGGTCCTCTTTATGGTTAGGGGGAGGATTAATTCTGCCCTAAATGGCCCTTAAAAGCATGGTAGGCCCCTCTTTGTAGGTCTGGCACCCACCTTTAGCTTCATTCCATCTGTCAATCAAGGATGTTCGGCGCGTCTTGTACGAGGGCCAATTCCTATCGGGGGCGGGGGCAATTACTATATATATTCTGAAGCCCGACGCCTTCTTAAAAAGCTAACCTCATACGGGGTCGGAGTCAACTGGAAGACACGCATAAGGGTCCCTGGGTGTACTGTTCAACTTGAAATAACAGGCCTTATTGAACAGCTACAGTATGCAACGAAGATGGAAAGCAAACACCTAAACCATTTCTATCCTCCCGGATGTCTCTGGCCCTCACATATTATAAGCTCTCATGTCCACGACGCCCCAACTCGGTGTTGATTCTACAAATTTCTACTGTCTCGCCATTTCAGTAACTATGAACCGGCGGTTACTGCTGTGCATTCGCCTGGCAGTGGTGCTCGTCAGCGCGGGTAGCTTGTCGGCCTGGAAGGTCTTCGCCTTCCCACGCACCGACGACGGCTGCGAGGGGACGCCCAGCGAGACGACGACAGATAGGGGCGAGCCCCTTGTGGACTCAAAGTGCACGCGTTTCAGTCGGGCCATGGAGCTGTTCGGGTTCGAGGAAAATTACGACATGGGCCACTGCCGGGTCCGTTTCATGGACAACTGCTACGAGGGGAACACGCAGGTGGGCGAGACAATCACGAACTTTGACCAGTTGGGCTACGGGGATGACCCGTGGAGCCCGTGCATGAAAAAGCCTGACGGGGCGACGGCGTATGAGGTATTCGGCTGTAACCCCAGGGTGGCCTCGGCCATGGAGGAGGTTGCGGAGAAGGCTAGTGAGATTCTGAACACTACTTAGAAGTGAAGGGTGGCTTATCTGGAACGTGGAAATATCTATATATTTTGCTTCAGGAGAAATGTCCATATTGACAAGTGTGAACCATGTGAGCCGGGGGCACCGCCAGGTCGGACAGTGTCCACGCCGCTCTTATCTCCTCCAACTTCAGGTCAGGTTCAGGCTCGAAACGGCAGCAAACACACTCATTCACACCAAGCCAGCAGAATAGCAATCAAATCCAGCTTTTATCCATTTCCGTAATAGCAGCGTGACGGCAACCCCGTTCATTTTCAGTCCCTTTACGTACAATAGCATCATAAATCCCAAGTGGTTTCGAGTAAACATGTCTCCATTCATTTCATTACCATGACACTTTCGCATGATAACCAGATAATGCACGCTTCGTTGATGTTTATTCAATTCATCAAGTCATATTTATACTTGAGCATTCAGTTTTAACACCATACGCATACATAACCCAAATGCACTCTGATTAAAGCCCACTATTTGAAGCAGAAGCCACGTGAATTCCCAAACGACTCGTGCGTCTTCAACGCCAAATACAAAGATTATCATATTTAACACTCCGCCCCCGCACAATCGCACTCTTATCTACCTCCTAACATCAGATTCGCCAGCCCAGAGGCCCCGTCGGCCGACCCAAACCTAGGCGTATTCCACATCATACACGAGCCTCGTCAACCGCGCCAAACCCACGTGGATTCCACACCACGCACATACATCAACATATGGAGTGAAAACATCCGGAAACACAGCTGGTTCCAAATTTAATAGCATATATTATGTTGGATAATTCCCAGCGGCAAGATTACATGGTATGTATGTCAAAACCCAATATCATACCAATTTCAAACCAAAACGCACAGGAAACCACTGAGACGGCTTGCATCACCGACCAGACGTCAACTTCACAGCGAGACACATCAGACCGACGTGCCCATAGGGACTAGGCATTCGTAGAGTGTGTAAACGCCATGCTCCGCAATCGAGAGCTCAAGTCTACTAAAAACATCAACATACATGATGGAATAGTCATTTGCGACTCTATGATGATCGGTAGTTGGCTCCCTGTCCCTTGCACCAGATGCCATTGGAAAGGTGCCACCTGCGCCAGACACGCCGGTGACAAGAAGTTAATGCAATGGGTCGTTCCGCGTCTGTATAAAACACTACACGGACAGTCTTCCAGCCATGTACGTCCCTGACCGATAATCAATTACATGATTAACGGTCAAGGATTATAACGGCCACCAACGCCCTCCTGGATATTGTCAGGGGAAGCCATTTCATTTTTCGCGACCCAGAATACAACGCCGGCGTCTGTTTCCTCTACTGCGATAGATGTGGTGCTGCTTCCCCCTTTCTTCTGGTCGCATATGAAAGAAAGACCGGTCAGGAATCGTTAGCAGCGGCTTTTGATGGACGATGGGTCATGAGCTCCGGAAGGTCGAGGCCTTAGTTCTGGTCGAAGTCGTTTCCGCAGAATTAAAGGCTTATAAGAGCGATACAGTAATCTCTTATAAGGATCAAATCTAAGGCGTTTATTACCCTTCACTTTTTCAATACAAGTCATCGTGCCGGACATCGATGAAATCTCACGCGAAAAAAAGGAGATATAAGCAGCTCTTACAGTTGGTGGCGTTTCAGAAGATTGCCTCGTCGGAATAAGAGAAGAGGTATGCAAATTGTTTATATTTCCAAAGTAAATGGTGACACACCGGGCTGATGATAGATTGGATACGGATTCAGTAAACTATTGCAATGACCCTGATCTTACGTCTAAAGCCCTCGAACTTGACACCTATAAAAATCCTAATTGCGACTGCCTTACAGATGCACGACTCCCGCAGGTGCGCCTCCCAGGTGCAGGTGCGCCTCCCGCAGGTGCGCCTCCCGCAGGTGCGCCTCCCGCAGGTGCGCCTCCCGCAGGTGCGCCTACCGCAGGTGCGACTCCCGCATGCGCGCCTCCCGTAGAAGATCATGCATTCACCCAATACACTCATGCTCAGGCAGTCCAAGTTCTATCGGACTCTCATTCCGTGACGCTGTGTCATTCTGGCGTACACTTTGAAACGTAAAACATGCTTATGTAATTGAAAATAATAGAGAATGGCGAGCTTTCTTTGCCATCGACAGGGTATATATACGGCACGATAAAGCTTTTTTCGGCTGCATAAAGAGACTGCATCTTTTATATTAAACTTCACGTTTAATCATTTACCGTGTTTATGAGAATCGATTTTCTTTTTGTTTCTTTTTAAACGTACGACTTCTCGGCTGTCATTATTGAAAGCTATAGCGCCTTAAATTGCTTCCGCGATTAACGAAGTGTCGACGGTTGAACTCCGGCAACACATAAAGCTGCTCCACAGCCCCTTAGAGAGTGAAGACATGCGCCGTGATGGTATCCTATTTAACTATGTTATTATATCCCCGGCCCTAATCGACTCTAATAGAAAAGGCCAGATAGAAAAACAGTATGGCCTCTTGGCCGGACTTTTAAATGGAGACGGAATCTGTGAAGATGATAGTCTCGTCACGAAGATGCAGGATCCTCGAATTTTCTTCAACACGATGGCACCATCCAGCACGTTCATCTGCGGCGCCCAAGGTTCAGGGAAAAGCCACACGCTCTCGTGCCTCCTGGAAAACTGCCTAGTTGCTTCTAGCGCTGCAGAGCTACAGAGGCCTCTCAGTGCCCTCGTTATGCACTACGATACATTCATTTCGGATGATGGTGGCTCGCCTTGTGAAGCGGCGTTTTTGTCGTCTATACCTTCGGTCAAGGTTCGAGTGATCTGTGCTCCATCAAATGCTGCTACCATCGAGGTAGTGTTTACTGTTATCGGCTCTTCGATGTGTTGTCAAAGCTGACAGCACTAGAGTACATACAAGCGCTTAGGCGTGGATGTCCAACCCCTTCAGATCAGAAGCGAAGATCTGAATAGCAAGAGAATGTTGGACCTCATGGCCTTCAACAACGAAGAAAACACAGCACCTCTTTACGTTCAGGTGATTCACCCAATTGTACGCGACATGAGGGTAGAGCAGCAGATGACCAACAGCCGCTTCGATTACGATGTGTTCAAGCAGCGCCTTCTATCCTCTAGCTTGTCTACAGCACAAGCAGCTCCTTTGCAGCAAAGACTAGCCCTTCTTGAAAGCTTCATGGCCCCCGTCCTGCCATCTGCTAGCAAAAAGGCCAAACATAAACGGCAAGCAGGAACCGATTGGTACAACGAAGTGAGTCACGTTTCAACAGACTCTGATCGCATTGCTTATGAGATACAGCCCGGCATGTTGACGATAGTGGACCTCTCCTGCCCATGTGTCACCCCCGAAACTGCCTGCCTACTATTCAACATATGTCTGAGTTTGTTCCTCGAGCAGGAAATCACATGCGGCCGGGTTGTCGCGCTTGATGAAGCTCACAAGGTAGGATTCCATAAATCAAAGTAGGTGGCACTCAGAAATATTGATCATAACAGTACATGTCGACATCTCCAGAGTCAACAGTATTAACGAACACACTCCTGTCGACTGTGCGCCTGCAGCGCCATTTGGGAGCCCGCGTGGTCATTTCCACTCAAGAGCCATCAATCTCTCCCGCCTTGCTTGATCTTTGCTCAATGACAATTGTTCATAGATTCACATCTCCCGCCTGGATGCAGGTTTTGCATAAGCATTTGGCAGGATGGTCCTCTGATCCCAGTTCTTCAGAGAACGGGGGCAGTAATTACATGAAAAGCAAAGAATGGCATTTGCAGCTTCTCAGAAAGATTGTTTCGTTGAGAACGGGGGAAGCATTGATTTTCTCTCCATTTGCGATAGGAAATCTAGCAAGAAATGCTCATATGGGGAACTCAATCCAGTCCGCTTACATGCGGGTTAGAATTCGGGCGCGTCTTTCATCAGATGGTGGGAGAAGCGTACTGGCCGAGTAGAGATCTTCGAATTGAAAGCAAACTTCAAATAACTTCTTTCTGTTTCAACCATATGTCCTGATACTGGTGACACATCTTTTTATTCCCACTTGTTAAGGTACTTGAGGAAATAATCCTCACAAAATTTATCGCGTGTACTGCCCCTGCTGATTGCAGTTGTATCTCGAAGTTCACCTTAGTATGCTGAATGATATGACTACCTGCATACCATCCCGATTGTGCCCTCGGAACGCTTGCAGCCACCTCCCGTATCATTGGACGAAGCCGACCCATTTTTACAACACCCGGATCAAATTGAGCAGCATGTCTATCGCTATCAGTCTACATGGAGACCAGAAAACTATGGCGTAGTGAGTGGGTGAATTCCAACACTGCGAGAGCTCTTGATTTCCCTTTTCCTCTTTCTTCCTTTTGTGCAGACTTCACGGACAAAAAACATAAGACAGCAACAAGAGGAAACAAAACAATAGGCGTCGTTTTTTTTTTATATCGTGGAGCCCGCGATTCGTTGAGGCCTTGGTGAATGCAGCTGCAACTTAACATTGATGCAAACCCCAGCCGACCAGTTCACTTGATGGCTTCTTCCCTCGAACTCAAATCTTGGGCACTATCATAGGAGCCAGTTCAAAAAATGTGTTAAATGCAGAAAGGAAGCCGCTCATAGATCTAATTCTGGAATACTGCAATCAGTATGGGCTGGAAGATTTCAATGAGTCGCCCTACCATAACATGGCCCACTTTGAAGTTTTTCTCTCCCAAGAAACATTTGATTTTGTGTACGAACTGCTGTGGTAGCCGCTCAACAAACGTCACAATTTTGCCCTCAATATCCCTGGTCACCAATGCGTCTCTCCTTCTAGTTGACTCATCCTGACAAACATACTCTCGGTTCATCCCGTGCTCCGCGACATTCCCCCAAACAAATTCGACGTGACGAACGACGATAACCCTGTCGTCGTGTGGCAGATCCTCCTTGCAGCCGATATAAGTAATAGTTATGAAACCATGATGCCGGTGTTCACAAAAGCGAGACGGCAGAGATGGTTTCCATGCCGCAAAGGGAGCAACTCGTACGTTCTAGGGGCTACCTCGTCGCTATGAGCATCATCGTCGTCCACATCTTCACCCAACTTTTCATCCTTCATTTATTCCACTTATTCGCCATAACCTGCCGTTACTCTGTCGTCGATAGCTCGTGGCAAGCTGTCGCCCGGGTTATGGCTGCTGAAATGCAACGGCTCTTTTGAGATGCCGACCTGGCAAAAGACGACCTGGTTGGGTCATGGTTACGGAGAGGGGCTTTTATCTTCCACCCCTTCCGGGACAATCAGGAACCAGACCAATATCGAGGAGCCGATAGTCAGACTGAGTCTCGCTCCGGATGGTTGGATTTATATTGGTGGCGTGTAGTGTAGCAGTAATAGGTTAGCAGACATACAGGTGCCTTCATGTTTGTGGTATTCTAAGCTCAATTCTAAGGTTAAATTTAACCATTCATTGTGACTTGAACCATGGTGTTGAAAGTGGCATGGGAAAGATCCTTGGGGGCCGGCGCCGCTAGCCCAGAGACGCGCGAGAATCGGCAGCGATCACGTGGTCTTTCTGAAAAAGGAGTGTACGATCAAGTAATCACTATTTCCACGCCATTATTAATTGGCTCCGACGAACAGTATCAATCCTCCAAACAATATGATCCTGTCCTGCATATTTCATGCTGCTATCGAGTCTCGCATATTCCCAAAAACTCAGTCACTGCTCTTATTTTGTCTCTCAGGAAACAGCATGTGCCCGGTGTAGTTGCCGTTCTCGTCGTGATAGATGTGAGCAGCCTGAGACTTGTTCTGAGCGTCCTGGGCCTCCGTTGCCAACAGGACTGTGACGTGGGGCGTAGGATCAGTGTGACTAGTGTGACTTGGGTTTCTATCAATGATTTCTTAGCATCTGATTTGACTTTCTTCAAGTACTGACTGAGCGTTCGACAGATGGGCTTGGCGGGGTGTGTTAAGGCTGTCCCTACTTCAAGGTAGCGACGGTGTACGGTGCTAGTTCCGCCGATTGATAAGTGGCTGTCTCCACAAGGTTGAGAGTCAGGTTCTTCAAGGTTTTGTTCTTGATGCGCTGAGTCATGCGGATCATGGCGCGAGGAATTGGCGACATTGTATGGGTACGAGAGCAAGATTCAAGCCGCGGGCATAACGTGAGGGGTGTGGGAAAAGGAAATGGTAGATAGCGGTGCAGGTTTGGATGTAGTGGCGGAACAACCAAAGTCGCGAGAACTCGCTGGGAGGATGAATAGATTGTGTGAGGAAGTTATGTAGGGTTGCAGTTCTGCTTCGTGTTTGAAGGGCTGACGTGTTTCTACTTATCGTGTTGTGTAAGAGTCGTGTCGCGTGGCATTTCCTGGCTGGTTTGTTCTGTTGAGCAGAGACCTAGTCGCATACAATAATGATTTATGTTGGCTCTAATCTGTCCAATAGCATGTAGGGCACAAAGGCTGACACGCTGAGGAGCCCAGTTAGCGCTGCGCGCGTGACAGGAAGATGAGAGTGGAGATGTGATAGTGGATCTTCGTGCTCCGTATGGGTCCTGCACGCGTCGCTCTCGGGAAAGCTAACCCACTCGAGAAAGACAGGCACCAATAGACATCGGCATCGCCCTCATATTGCGGACTTTCCAACATAGTTGCAAACAACCCTCACATCTTATCTGGAATCTAGCCGCGCGGCTACAGCGATCCCTCACAAACGGTCATCTCATTCCAGTTTCATCCTGAGTACCTTGTCGACTTTGCCACAGCGCGTGCCAACCAAAATGACAACATTTGGAAGTGACGGTCAAGATTCAGGGCCAACTCTGAAATTTTCGCGCCCTCACGAGTCGTCGTGACTGCCAGCGGATCCTGTCTCGTGATACACCCGCAGCATCGGGGGAAATAGCGTGGCGTCAAGTAAAACCAAACCTTTATGGTTGGCTGATCTGGATTATGCCCTAGCCCGATCTAGCAGCTTGTAGACCTGGGATGAAGATTTGGAGATAAATCAACCTGAGTCTAACTGGATCAGCACTAGGGACATTTCTATCGATCACCCTACGAAAGATAGCACGTGACAACACTGATAGACGTGAATCATCTTCAATTTCATTCCATTGTCTACAAGAGTCTGATTTAACCTGCCGCCTCTTACTCCACACCACCAATTCCTGACCCGTTCTGGTATGCAACATGCTCGCTCCGCGCATCAGGTCACGGGAAGCAACTAATTTTTTTCTTTTCAACCCATCTTTCTCTCCCAGCCGTCAGCTGTGTCATTTCACGCGGCAAGTCTCACAAATGGCGCACGCTACGCTCAGGTGTGACATTGACGCTGAGCCTCTTCACCGATATCGACCAGGAGGATACCACACCATCAAGCTACAGGATCATCTCAAAGATGGTAGATATAAAGTGATCCATAAACTCGGCTGGGGCGCCTACTCAACTACCTGGGCTGCCCGTGATCATCTGCAAGTTGGCCCATCTCAAATCCTGCACTTAAACACAATCTAATTTGGTCGAAGAATGAAACGATATGTCGCGATCAAAGTTTCTGTGGCAGAGAAGCAAGACCGTCGTGAGCTTCAAGTCTTACAGGCAATCTCAGGCTTGCCGGATAACGGCCACCCTGGGCGCGCCTTTCTCGTCGGATTGCTAGACAACTTTCAAGTCACTGGGTATAACGGGCTGCACGACTGCCTGGTTTTAGAGCTTCTTGGACCAAGCGTATCTGATTTTGTTGACATGCACTGCCGTGAAGAAAGACTTCCGGCAGCCTTGGCTAAAGATGCCGCACGTCACGCTCTGACGGGGATCGATTTCCTTTCTCGTCACAAGATTACGCACGGAGGTGAGTTGCACAAGGCTCAGCTTCCTGCCTTGATATCACTGCTTACCGATAAAGACCTACACACCAGGAACCTAGTATTTAGTGCTCCCGATCTCGACTCTCTGGATGAGGATGCTTTCACGGAACGTCTGGGAAGGCCTGAAATAGCTCCGATCAAAAGGTTCGATGGTACGCCGACGTCAAATCATGTACCACCCTACTTGGTCCGACCCTGTACAGGTTTGGCGGACAATCCTCAGACTACCTCCGGCTTCAAGATCGTCGACTTCGGTGAATCATTTCTCAATGGTCAGGCGCCCGACAAACTTAATACTCCCCTGGTGGTAAGGGCACCCGAGTCAATTGTTGGTGACACCGTCGATCATCGTGTTGACATGTGGAGCATGGCATGTTTAGTATGATTCACCCACTGCTGCACATTGGAGCGTCGCTAATCTCTCGTTGGAAGCTCTTTGAACTGGTGACTGGCCAGCCACCCTTCGATAATTTTTTGTTGACACCGGCCACGCTGCTTCCACAAATGAAGGAGTTTGCCACTGATGAGATCCCTGAGAGATGGATGAAGAAATGGCAGATACTCAGCGACTCAACACCAGTTGGTGAACCCACAACGACGTTGCAAGGGTGGTTAAGGGAGGTTTACGCCCACGATGATAGGAGCCCTGAGATTTTGGATCAGGATCTTGACAAGCTGGGTGATCTCGTAGGCCTTATGTTGAAGCTGGAACCATCACTACGACCAACCGCGAAAGAGATCTTGGATAGACCTTGGTTTAATTCCCGAGTGTAATGAGTCTGTCCGAGCAGGCCATAGCACCTCAACATCTGCTACCCTGATTGTCTGATGTCCTCTACTGAGGGCTATTAGGGCTCAATTGGAGTGCACATGTTCAGAATTGATCGAGTTTAACATGAATTACATCCCTAAAAGGCCTTGCACGCTTCCCAGAGTTATACATTGCAGGGATTTTGGAGGCTCGCTCCATACAATGTTTCCGACCGATCACCTGCACATCCACGTAGGTGCAGACTCACTGTCTAGCTGCCTATCCTGAGAAATACTCCTGTATTTTCTATGACATATGTAAGCGATGGACCCGCGGCGTTCCACAAAGGTGAGCAGCGCGTCAGTACATTGTTTCTATCTCGGGTCCCGAAGCACCAAAGGAAAACAGCCATGTAATCGTGAAACTTCTCTCTCATTGTCTAGAAGAATGTTCTTTGTACATGGATGACGGGCGTACACGCGGATGGCGGACCTGAATGTCTGGTTGGTCAAATCCTCCTGTTGGCTTTGGGACTATTTCCGGAAGTCGTGTCGGTCATGATGAAGAAGCATGTGAAATGTATGCAGGCGCGGCACCTATACCAGGTAGACGCCCGTGTGAGTCATATTAACAAGTCCACTAAGAGGCGCTTGGAGCTGCGTGATAGCTAGCCATGGAACTCGGGCTTCGTTTGCTACAAACAATCCACTAATAAATCAAAAGGTTCCACTATGGGAATCAATCTAGGGTTTTCAACCGGTTAAGTATGAGTGAAACACTGTTGTCGCATCTAAGGCCTTATGACCGGCAGCATAATTTGGAATTGAAAGATTGAGAAGAAGAAAAGAAAAAACCATCACCAGGCTTGGAAGCATCAATTTGTGCCTCATCAGACGAGGATAGACTTCCCAAAATGACTATCTTCACAATTCAAAGCGCTTGGGGGTGTCTGCTCAGGCATCTCTTGTTGGTGATGTGTGACTCTGAGGCTTGCATTAGCTTGTTTTAGCTTCTACTCCATGTTAGGGTATCCTGATCCAATTTGCGGGCCCCTTGTTGGTCGTATATGTCGCTAATACTAACGAAGCCCGGCTGCTCACTTGACTAGTCTCAAACGGTTGGTTAGAACTTGTCTAAAATGCGCGGTTTAGGTCCAACACCAACATCGCCAACATCACCAACGTGGGTTTAGAAGCACTTCTAGCAAGACCATCTATCTGACCGAAATCTTTGTCTCATTTCCAGCCTCCAATCGCAACGTGTATCTGCACGTTCAAGAGAACAGCCATTACCTGTTTTCCCGATCCAGAAAAAGTCAAGAACAGGCTGAAAGCTACATTCTGCAGTCTTGAAGGGTGTATTTTTCTTTCGAGACCGAAATAGTAATTCGGTTAAAAAGAGCGTCGTTTACTAAACTAAACCCCGATTCGTACGTACGCACATGCAAGTCGTATTACTATCCGGCCGAGCTTACCATTTGTTCCGCGATTTGTGGGACCCGCGCAATACACAACATTTCGATCTCTAGCCCACTAACTCTTGTTGGCCCGTTCCAGGACTAGGCAATGTCACATTATTACTTGTGTGTTGGCGCTAGCATAGATATGGAGCATCTCATACTCCACTATCCTTATCCATGTCAATCGCCCAGCCAGGAAGCAGTGGCGTCATGTCCTACAGTACAGGGATTCTTTCTCCTCGTAGCGCTATCTGGTGAACTAAGTTGTTCCAGTCTTCTCGGAACTAATGTAACATCAATAGAACTGTGATTTCACCCTGGACAGGAGCATATGGTGACGTGCCACAGCCAACTGATCATATCCGAGTGGTGTCTGTCGTCGTTGTTGTCATGTGCAATTACATCTTGGCTTCCGTCAAGTCGAGTGATGCAGCATTGTAAATCCGTTAGGTTTGGCACTGCCACTATTTTCCATGTCACTTGGCACCCACACGCCCACTCTCCACACTCTTCACAGGACGGTCACGTGAGTTCCAGTACAGACAAAATAGCGAGAGAACAAGGTAGCAAACTTCCAAATTCGCGGCTCAAATCATGTCTTCGACTTGACTTCTTTTCCACCTCTGAAAAAATGGTATAGTTGACTTGTAAGGATACATATAGATGATTGAGGCTATCGGAGCTGTCCCAGAACATTGTCTCTACGTCGTCACGCTTGTATTGTACATATTCGTAGGGTTTGTCATCTGTCAAACCCTCAATAAATATCCCCTTATTCTTTGCCGGAATTTTTCATCGGCGAAAATCTTGCTCACAAGGAGAGGCCCCGATCCGGATCGAATGTCTTACAGCTGGAGCTGGACCCGCGGTGCAGGAAGCTCCAGTATGCTCGACAAGCCCGCATATAATCTACAAATATCCCAGCGTTTTGAACAATGCCTTCGATTAAACCATGTAGTAAACTGACAGCTATCTTGATAGCTGACCATACAGGGACCAAGCTCCGAACGGCGTGTCACCCACGGCGTTTTGCGTCAGAAAGTCGTCATTTCGAGGGCGGGCTTGAAGCGAAGAGATGCTTCGCAATCGACGAGGGAAACGTATTTTTTGGACCTACATGTGAGCACAAAGTCTATTGCGTTTGGATCCTGGTGGTCGGTTGTGATAAAGTTCGCCATGCATTGTGATATCTTCGCCCCTGATGACCTGGACAACGGACGGCTTTTTGTGCCCGAGGTGGTCGAATATCTGATAAACAGCGCCCAGTGCCTTCAAATATAGTTGGCGAGGGCTTGCATTGATTTGAAGCCAGTGACCCATGGTTGCAACAACAGGGTTCATAATTTGATTTCATCAACCGTCGACTCTTTCAGAGACGCTGGCACGTAACACACGAAGTATGACCTGCTTTGGACGTGAGTTGTACCAGGTTCCACAAATCGTCTGGCCATGCTCCACCTGCCCCACTGGTAGTGACCAAGACCTGAAAACGGACACGCTGCAAGGTCCACCAGGTTCGGAAAACCGATTCCAGGCGCAACAAAAACCACGTTCGTCGATTGGTGCTTCATCTGCGTTCTCCACGCAGATATAACTATCGCACCCGGAGCCGAAGAAAAAAAATAACAGAAGCTCGCCATAAAGCGAACACCTTATTGAAAAGCAGAGGTCTTGCTCACTGAGTCGCTTCATGTCATTTCAACTGAACGATGTTGCGCTCACGTCGCAAGAACGACGAGACTGTCTTTGATAAAGACCAGTTCGAATTTTTGGAGAAGCTGAGAAAGGCAAAGAGTGCCTATGACATACGCAAGAATACGAGATTGTCTTGTCCAAGAAGAAGAATGCCGATGGAAATCTCACCCAAGAGGCTTGCAATGACATTCTGGTTGGATCCGAGGCCATTCCAGAAAAGGCAAGATGTCCAGGCCTCCACCCTACCTAAAAGGCGCTAACGACGCGACAGAAAAGGAAGGTCAACGTGCTCAAACGGGCCTTTCCGCGACGAAACGCAGTCGTTTGGAACGCGATCAGTCAGAGGAAGAGATTCGACAAAGGCCAGCTGTCAGCCGCCCGATAAAACAGTTGCGCTCAGAGATTTCCACTGAAAAAAGGGAGCACCAAGCATCTGACACTGGGGTCGAAATCAGAGAAGGACCTTCTTTGGGTCGCCCGAACAAGAAATTCCGCCCGGATGCTCCTCCGTCGAAGCGAGGGCGTCAAGATTCAGATCTTGAAGTGAAGATCAGAGAAGCACCTTCAACCAACCGCCCGAGCAAGAAATCCCGCCCTGAGCTAGCAAAGAAACTTGATCAGCACACCGAGGCTTCACATCCACAGGCGGTTACTGTGGCTACTCAGGAAGGGAAAAAGCTCACGAAGCCCTTTTCCAAGTTTGCCGGCGAGAAAGGTATTTTCAGCTCTTTCGGTAACTCAGATACTCGCGGTGAGCGTGCCAGGTCTCCAAGGGTCGCTCTTCAGCAACAGCCAGTTCACGATGGCCCTCCTGCAAGAGACGGCCAAGACAGGTCACCGGTTGACCGGAGTACGAAAGGGCATTTGCCACAAAGTCGCCAAAGATTTCAATCCCACGTTGAAAGCGGCGCGGAATCGGAAGAAACGCAGCAAAAAGTCCAGGCCCGACGCTCCCCAGGTCTCTTACCTCGACAACAGACAATTCCAAATGGGCCGTCCCAGGACGAAAGAGGCATGAGGACAGGAGCCGTTCAATCTTTAGTTTCTATGACTAAGTCGGGACACTCGCAACCAAGCTTACTTGATGACCACAACCTTGAAAAAATCTTGAAATCGTTCCCGCCTAGGCTTCCCACGGGAGAGGAACTGCAGAACACCGTTTCCAGCCAAGCCGTTGAGAAAATGCATTACTTGGATATTGTCTCCGGGACAAAAGTCGATGCACTCATTATTGGGCTCACGCCACGCGGCCAGCTTCTGGTTGCATTCCAGGGCAGAAACCCAGACTTTCCTGGGTATCAAGCAGGTGCACTAGTTCCTGCGTCTGAATGTCGACAGGAAAAGACGGCTTGGATCGCAAGTCGCGGCTCATCACCTTTGGAGTATCGGACTGCTGATAGCTTCAGTGGGAAAAAGTTTTCTGACTTCGACTTACTCCTTGTTGCCAGCGCCCCAGATCGAGGCAACGTGAGCAAGGAACGGGTGGTTTATCCCGTCACTGTCATTTTGGGGAAATTCCGGGATGAGGATTTCGTCACCATCACTCTGAGATCTACGTTCAACTGGGTTTATGGCCAGAGGAAAACAGAATTTACGTACGCAAGGCACCGAGCCCGAGATGGCACCCCACAGCCTCATGCGGCTATCTCGAAGGGCTTGATCCCGGACTCAACCGGCATGTTGCCGTTCGAAGCGCCAGTGCTGGTACAGTCTATAGAAGACACCAACAAAGTCAAACCAACAACCTATCAATCGATAACACCAAGTGCGGGGCGAGGGTTCGCACGAACAGTGTCAAGATCTCCCGCTTCGGACCAAGAAATGTCGGACGTAGAGTCAGACTCCAGCGTCCACCAGCAGTCCAAGGGAGGCTGGACCCCCCGTTCTGGAACAACAGCTGTCACTTCTCCATCACAGACGCCTGATCGCACCCTTACCGCGACAGACTCCAAACATCCGATGGTGGGTGGTTCCAGATCTTCTCCCAAGAGGCCAGGCAGGAGAGTTCGCTACGACCTGGAAGCTCCTGCTTCGGATTCGGGGGGCGATTAGTACACAGAAGCGGTAAGTTTCACGTTCTAAGTCAAATTGGTGTTCGCGCCTGTTCCCAAGCACCTACTAATTCACGAACAGTGTCTGATTTACCATTATCGTCTGTCTTTCTGTTATTTACCCGCGTCTGTTTCCGTTCGTCACTGCTGTATTTGACTGGTACTCACATGTAGCTGGTTCTCACTGTTTGTGTATGTGGGTTTTGTGCATTCTTATCATATTCGCCTGTCGCTACCACACTTCGACGTTTTCGGTCCAGTTTAGTTTATACACTGTCGCTACCACTAAATTCAATTCGTCCTTGCTGAACGTAATACATTCACATCGTGGCCTGCATGATAGCGGCCCTGATCCGCGCTAATATCTGATATTTAAAGATTTGATATGTCTGACAATGGCAAGTTGTTGCATGAAAGTCGAGGTTCGGCACGGATCCCAGCTTCTCACGTGAACACACAGCCCATGCGGGATGCGGAGATTTCTGGGTCATATGATTGGAGGGCTGCTACTATAGACCCATTTTAATCTAAAACCTGCCAGCGAAGGCAAATGGTGCCAGCTGCGAGCTACTGGCGATGACGCGTTACTGTAGCGGTACGGCCTTGCCATCCACAGAATTTGACCAACCTACCGCTGATGGATCGCTGTAAAGCCAACGCGGCGGCCCTGAAGGCATCGGAAGGCTCCCCCATCTCGTCGGCCACGTTCCTCGTCGGCCACGTTCCTCGTCGGCCACGTTCCTCGCCGTCTCCGGGACACCATCATGAGTGTCCAACAATGCAGCTTGTGCCTCCAGAAATGCAGCCAAAATTCCTTCCCTCGCCACCAGCGACAACCTCATGCCCGCTGCAACCGATGTCTGGTAGTTTTCTACGGGGCCAAAGCTCGACGCCACAATTGCGCCCGGCGAGATCCCGGGCGCCAATGCACCCTCTGCAAGGCATCATTTGTCAGAAGCAATGCCCTGGAGAAGCATATCAAACTGGCTCATGAACCGGTCCGATGTGGGAAAGTGATTCTTCAGAGTCAGGCAAAGTCACACATTCTTAACTGTCACATCTGCAGTCAGTGGTCCAACGTCGTTCAGAAATATCGTCGGAGCGCAGAAGCAGCCATACAAACGGCGAAAAGCGATCTTGGCAGTCTGCTCGATGATGCTTCAAGCCAGTCTCGCCTGCAGAAGGAGGGCCCTGCCTTCCTTGAGATCATTCAAAAATGTACTGTCGGACATCCTTTATCGGCAGCCGGCTACATGTCGAAAGACAACTTTGACGACGATGAATTTGTTGTTTGCTCAAACGAAGAAGCGAGAAGCATATTGGAGAAGTCAAGCCCAAAGTACCACTCATGATCCCCGCAGAGCTGAATGAAAATATGTTCTGTCTTTCTATGGATTCCTTCGTCACATATCTATCGTCCTTCCCAACTCTCGACGTTCACGACTTCCAACAAAGATATGACAGATCTACCCGTTGGCTACCCCCAAGTCCTTGCCATCACGAACGGCCATCCGAAAATTGCAAGACCCGGCTCACGGTCCCATCAACATGTTGAATCTTGGTGGCTGCAAGCCCCATCCGACTCCATCTTGCCTGACTTCATTGCCCTCTTACTCTGTCATGGAAATCGCCAAGACGGAGAGTGGGAAGATGGATTCACCCGTCGCAATAGACTTGCTTGAATCGACGCGATTCCAATTATGTGCCAAGAAAGGCGCTTTTTCGATGCCACACATTGATCGTCATGGCGTCATGACCACGGTGTTCACCGACTGCGGCGAGAAGCTGTGGCCAGTGTGGCATTCACGCATCCTTTCGGACTGGGCATCATCGAGCACGATGCAGCTAGGAGCTCCTATAGGGATCTATCTGTATCCCGGATGCCTTCTCATTCAGCCAAGCGCGACAATCCATGCACCGTATTCCCTTACTAACGTGGTCATGAGTGGAACTATGCACTGGGACAGCAGGGAAATCCTACGAGTTCTGCAGCTGTCGAAGCTGGAGGCGAAATTCCCATTCGTCACCAACGAAGATACCGCGATGGATTTCATTCCGAAAATAAGACATATTTTGAAACTTTGGGAGAAAGAGTGTTTGCCCTGGTCATGGGCTCTACCGTTGATATCGAAGAATGCAGAAAGATTGTCAAGGTATGTACCTGCTCACTGTTACTGGCTCGTCTCTAATCTGAATTAGTGGTTTGAGAATTTCAGTTAGCCGGTTCTCTTTCTGAGCAGCGATAAGTTATCGTTGCCGCAGGCAAATGAACATGGTTCCTGGTGTTTTTCGATTTCTTTGCGATTTCAGCACGGTCTTGTCATTTTCTTCTGTCCTGGTGCTGAAAGTCATATCTACTGGTTCCATTTTTGTTGCAAGTTACACTGTTGCAGGAATTGGGAACAGTTTTTGGTCAAGCGCCGTGGCCCCACTCCGTCAGCAGATCAGGAAACGGTTTTGAGTACTATCCTGTAGGAATTATAATCCCTTGGTGGTATGGTAATGGACAGGCGTTCCCTCATGCTGACATGAGCATTATTTCGCTGAGCTCTTGCACTACCATTGCCATTGATTTGACTGCTGTCGCGATGGATATCACTTGCCAAGTACTTACAAAATCACAGAAGCCTGTTGTGGGCATGCGTGTCAGGCTTGCGTGCTTGGCGCTATCGACCTATTACGAAGGAATCACTTCTCCTAACGGCCTCGTCGATCATTGGAAACAGCTATGCATGCCAACAGCTTCAATCCTAGGCACCGATCCTGTGTGCTCTGTTGTATTCGCCATTGCTGAATACGCAGGAAACGCCCCCTGGCCCACCATTCAGGTCGACCTTGCATGGACGAAGCCCCTCCACCATTTTGTTTTACTTTGTTGCGATGATCAGAGCTACAGTGTGAGCACCTCCACCAATGAGCCCCTGATGCTCTTAGCGCCAACACCAAGTCCCGTGGGCGTTCAACGGGAACCCCATGCTGTGCAGTCGTCAATGTTGTCACCAATGGAAGGGGTTCATTTGTGGGGGATGACAGGGTTACCTCGGAAAGACGTGCTTTTGATGGGGCAGCGGCTCGCCGACCAGGTCGCGGAAGGGGCGGGCGCCAGGCTGCAGGACTGAAACGGGGCAACAAGGAGTTCGACGATGAAGAGCTTGGTGATGCCAAAGGGGGGAAACGAGCGCGACATACCTAGCAGGGACAGGGCGCGCATGGTGTTGGGACACATCGCGTAGCCCAAGAGTTGTCTTGTGCATGAGCATCGTCCAGCTGGCTAGGCAAAATGTTCACTTGGAGGAGTCCTTCGGATGCGGGCTGCATGCATGTTTGTCTGATTTAACAGGCTGGTACTGATGTATTTACCTAACCATTTTTTCCATTGGTCCATTTTTGACTCGATAAAAGTCGTGCAAGCATTTATGCAGCCGATGTTCTACAACACAAAAGGGATCATTGGTCATGACTAGGCATGAGCACCTGCCTCATTGATCTCTCAGAGCACGACTTAAAAGTTGGCTGGTGGAGCGGCATGCTTCACGCTTATGCAGTGTAACTACCTTCGCATATGATGACCGAAATCAATAACCAACACCAAGTAGGTTTGCAGACACGTTGGCCAAAGTTAGGCTCACACTAGTCCCGATGCACGATACGATAGGATGATGCAATATGCTTGACTGCCATCTTTGCGATAGCTGCAAATGACCGCGGTCGAGTCCGATTTCTTTTCACTGTGCAAACGAGCCAGATTAAGCATCAGTCTCCCTCAACCCCAGTACTAACATCAAATATCCAGGATCACGCCTGCATCCGACATCCAGACTCATCGAGATTAACTTCGGCGGTTAATGTGGAGCTTTGGCTACTGTGGGCTGGGAGGGATGCCAACCGCCGAAGTGCATGCAACTGAAAGTTAGAATGGTGTCGCTCTCGCTGTCGGTGTCAGGTTCAAAGG
>BJKQ01000044.1:0-64463 GCA_006538405.1 Hansfordia pulvinata
CTTCCCCTCCTCCCGCCCTTTTCTTTTCTCCCCCTGCCTCCGCCTTCCCTTCTTTCCTTCCCCCTCCCCCTTTTCCCGTTCTCTCTCTACCCTCCCCCTCCTTTCTCCCCGTGTCGCTTTCCCCCCGCCCCTCTCGTGCTGTCTCGTCCTCTCTCTCTTCCCCTTCGTCCTCTTCCTTTCGTCCTTTTCCTCTTCCTCTTTCTGCCTCCCGCCTGCTTCCGCCTGGGTCCCCCCCCTCCCTCTGCCCTTTCCTCCTCCCCTTGTCTGCCGTCGGCGCGCTCTCGCTTGCCCCGGCGCGTCCCCTTCCCCCCCCCCTCGTCCTGCCCGCTTCCCGCTCCTGTTCTTTCGTTCTCGCCCCGCCCCCCTTTCCGTCTTCTTTCTTGCCCTTGGCTTCCTTGCCCCCCCCCTCCCCGTTTCCTCTCTGCCTCGCCCCTTTGCCGCGTCTTTTTTTTTTTCGTTTCCTTTCTCGGCTGTGTCCGGTGTCCCCGGCCCGGTCCCTCTCGCCCCCCTCGCTCCTCCTCCTTTCGCCTTCTTCCCTCCCCCCCGTTCCCGCTCCCCTCCTGCGCTCGGTCCCTTTTCCTCGGCGCGGGTGGGCTCTCCTTCTTCTGGGCTCTCTTTCGCTGCCTCCCCTCCGCCGCCGTCCTCCCCTTCTCTGTGTGCCTGGCGCGCGGTTCCTTGTCGGGCGCCCGCCCCCCCCCGCGCCCTGCTCTCGGGTTCCGGTCTTCCGCCCGCCGGTGGTCTTTTTTCTGCGCCGCGCCCCGTGCTGTGTCCCCTGCGCTGTGTCCCCTGCCCCTCTCTTTCGTTTCCGCGGGGCGGGCGGTCTCGCTTCGGCCGCCCTCGTCCCGCCGCGCTTGCGGCTCCGGCGGCTCTGCCTCCCGCCTTTCGCCGGTTTCCCCCTCTCTCCCCTCCCGCTTCCTTCCCCTCTTCCTTTCCCCGTCCTCCCGCCCTCGTCTGCCCCGTGTCTGGCTCCCTTGCCTTTCCTTCCTTTCCGTTTTTTTCGTTCCGTCCCGTCCCTCCTTGCCCCTCTTGGTCCCCCTCTTCTTTCCTCGTTCCTGCGTCGTCTGCCTTTTTTCTTTTTCTTTGTCTCTCTCTTCGCTTTCGTTTTTTTCGTTGTCCCTTTCCTTCTTGCGCCGCCTCCTCCTTCCCCGCCCCTCTTCTCTCTTTGCCTGTGGTTTTCCCCGTTTTTTCGGCCCCCTCGCCCTCCGTTTGGTGTCCCCTTTTTTCTCTTTGCTTTCGTTTTTTTTCTTCGCTTTCGCCCTTCTTCTCCCTTTCCCTTTTGCCTTCCGTGCCTCTGTTCCTGCTCTCTCTGGGTTCCGTCTTGCCTTCTTCTTTCTCCTTCTCCTCCCTCTCGGTTTTGTCTTTGCCTTCGGTCCCGTGCTTTCCCCCTCGCTCGTCGCCCCCTTGTGCCTTTCTTTCCTGTCCCTCTTCTCCCGTTCCCGCCTTCTTCGGTCCCCGCCCTTTCCCTTTGGCCGGCGTTCGCCGCCTTCCTCTTGGCTTCCCCCCCCCGCTTCCCCTGTCCCCTTCCTGTTCGGTGCCCGCTCTTCCCTTCCTCCCTCGTCCTCGCGTTCCTCCCTCTCCCTCCTCCTCCGCTGGTTCGCTTTTTCTTCTCTTCGCTCTCTTTCTTTTTCCGTCCTCGCTTGCCCCTCCGCTTCCTCCCGCCCCCTTTCGCCCGCCCTCTCGTCCCCTTTTCTGTCCGGTCTCTTGCTCCCTCCTTCTTTTTGGTCTCCCGCCCCCGCCCCCGCCCCTTTGGTTCCGGTTCCGGTTCCGGTGCCGGTTCCGGCTTCGCCGCTCGCCTCCTGCTCCTTTGGCTCCCCCGCCCGCTCGCCTCCTGCTCCTTTGGCTCCCCGCCCGCTCTCCCTGCGCTCCGCCCCCCCCCCCCCGTCCCCCCGCCCCCCCCCCCCGGCGCGCTCCCCTCTTCGCCCTTTCCCCTCCTCCCTGTTCCGGTCCCCTTCCTCGGCGCCTTTTCCGGCGCCCCCCTCCTGTCCGCTCTCGCTCGTGTGTCGCGTTCTCTCTTCTCTTCCCTTCCTTCGCGCTCCGCTTCCCCGTTTGTCCGCTCCTCCCGTGCTGCCCTTTTGGTCTCTTCCCTGCTTTCGCCCTTCCCGTTCTGCCCTCTTCCTGCCTCCCGCTGCCCTTTCTCCCTGCTCCCCGTTGCCCCCCTCCTCGGCCCCGGTTTCGCTCCCCCGGTTTCCTCGGGGCTGGTGTCGGTCTCGGTGTTGTTTTTGGTGCCTTCCTTTTCGGCGTCGCGCGCCCCCCTCCCTTCCGCGGTCCCTTCTTTTCTTCTGCTCTTTCGGTTTTGCTTTTTCCGCCGCTCCTGGCTTCTTTGCCTTCCTGCTGGCTTTTTTCCTTTTCTCTGTGGCCTCCTCTGCCTCCCTTCCGTGGTTCTTTCTCTCGTTCGGTCGTCTCTGCCCCTCGCTTCTCTTTCCCTCCTCGCCGGCTGGCCGCCCTTTCTCTTTTTCGTCTCCTTCCTCCTCCCGGGCGGGCTGGCGCGTTTCCGCCGCCCTCCTCCCGCCTGTTTCCGGCTGGGTCCCCCGTCGCCCTCTTCGTCGTCTCGGGTGCGGTTTCGTCGGGCGCCCGCTCTCCCGCTCGCCCCTTGCCCTGCTCCGCCCCCTTCCCTTCTGTTCGCTGTCCCCTCGCCTCGTTGGTGTTTTCGCCGTCTGCTCGTTTTCCGTTCCGTGCTTCTTTCGTCCCCCCTCTCTCTTGCTCCCTTTCCCTGGCTTCGTTCCTTTCTCCCCTGTGTTTGTTTCTGTTTCTCCTTCTTCGTTTCCGGCTCGCTTCCTGCCTCCCGGGGGGGGCCGTCCCTCTCTCGGTCGGCGCGCTCTTCCCCTCCCCCGCGCGTCTTGCTTCCTTCTCCCGTCGTGCGTTTCGTCGCCGCCCTCGTTCCCTCCGTCCTCTTTCTCGGGTCTCTCCTCCTCTCTTTTCGTTCCCTTGCTCCCTCGTTTCTTTTCCGTCCTCTTTTCCCCCTTCCTTTGCCTCTCTTCCCTCGTCCGGGCCCCGCCTTTCTTTTTCTGCGGCTCCTTTCTTCGGCGGCGTCTCCTCCGGCTCCGCCCGCTCTGCTTGCGGCTCCCGCCCCGCCCCCGCCCCTTGGGTTCCGGTTCCGGTTCCGGTTCCGGCTCCGCCCCCCTCGCCTGCTGCTCCTTTGGCTCCCCGCTTCCTTTCTGTGTCCCCTGCGCGGGTGGGCGGGTCCCCTCCCGCGTCTGCGCGTTTCCCCTCGCCGCCCTCCCTCCCCCCCCTTCCCCTTCTCCCCGCCCGGTCGCGGGCCGGCCCCGCCCCTCTCGTTCGCGTCTCGCGCGCTGCGCCGCTTTCCCTTTTCGTCTTCTGTTTCCCCTTGTTTTCCCCCTTTCCTTTCCTTCTTTGGCGGCTTCCCCCGCTCTCCTTTCCTTTTTGCTGCCCCTCCTCCTTGCGGTCTCTCCTTCCCCGCTCGTGCTCCCCTCCCTGGCCGGTTTCGTCGCCTTCCCTGCTCCTCTCCTGTCTTCTTTCGTTGTTCTTTTCTTCGCCGTTGCCTGCCTCCTGCTTTCCCTGCTCCGCCCTTCTCTTTCCCCTCCCTCGCCCCTTTCTCCCCCTCTTTCCCTCCCGGTCCCTTGTGCCTCCTCCCCGTGTTTTCCGTTTCCTCCTCTGCCTTTTCTCCCGTTCTCTCGTCCCTCTTCTGCCGTTCGTGTTCCGTTCTCCGCCGCTGCTTTTTCTCTGCGCCCTTCCTTCTCCCGGCTCCTCCCCTCCCTCCGGTCTTTCTCGCTGGCGCCCTCCCCTTCCCCCTGCTCTCTCTCTTGGCCCCTCTGTCGCTTTGGCTCCCCGCTTTCTTCGCTCTTTTCCTCTTCGTTCTTTCCCCCCTCGCGCCCCTCTTGTTCTCCGTCGCGCCTTCCTCCCCTCCGGCTCTTCTCCTTTTTCCTTCGCTCTCCTCGCCTCTTGTGCTCTCGCTCCTTTCCCCGCCCGCGCCCCTCTTCTCTGGCTCCCTTCCCTCCTCGCTCTCCTCCTTTCCCCTCGCTGGTCGTTCTTCCGGTCCTCCCTTTCTGCCGCCCCTCCCTCCCCCTTCGTCCCGCTTTCCCCGGTGTTTCTGTCCCCGCCCTTCCCCTCTCTTTGGTCGTCCTCCCCCTGCCGCCCTCCCGCCCTTCTGTCTTTCCCTCGCTCTCCGCTTCCTTTCGGTCCCTTCCTCCTGCCGCCCCCCGCGTTCCTGCCGCCCCGCTTTCGGCCGCCCCTCCTGCCGCCCTTTCTTCCCCTGCGTGCTCTTCGCGGTTCTCCTGTCCCCTTTCCGCCCCCTGTGCTTCCGCCGCCTTTCCCTTCCTCGGGCGTTTTCTTTCCCTCCGCCGCGCTGCTCCTTTTTCGCTCTTCGCCGTCCTCGTCTCCGCCTTTGTCTCCCTTCTGGCCCCCTTTCTCCCGCTCGGTCTCCCTTCCCCGGCGGCTCTTCCTCCCTTCCCCTTCCCTTCCCCCCCTCTGCGTCCCCTTTCCCTGTCTGCTGGCCCCTCCTCCCGCCTTTCGGTCCTCTCCCTCCTTCCTCCCCTTTCTCCGTGCTCCCCTCCCGGCTGTCCCCTGGCTTCTCCGCCGGCCCCCCCGTCTGGCCTCGCCGTCCTTCCGTCGGTTCCTCCGCGCCTCCCCGTGGCCCCTTCTCTCCGGTCCGCTCTCGTCCCGTTCCGTCTGCCCGTCCTTCTGTGTTGCCCTTCCTTGCCTTCCTCTGCCCCTCCCCCGGCTGTCCTCTTCCTCTTCCTCGCTTTCCCTTCTTTTCCCTTCTTCTCCCTCCTGGCTGCCGTTCCCGCTTCTTCCCTGTCTGTTTTCGCTGCGGGCCCCCCTGCTCCTGCCGTTCCCCTCTCCTGCTTTCTTCCCTCGTGCTGCTGCCTTCCTCGCCTTTGCTTCTTCTTTCGTCCCCGCCTCTGCCTTCGCCGCTGGGGCTTTCCGCCTGTTCGCCGTCGCTCCTCGCGTTCTTGTTCCTGCCTTCCCTCCTGTTCGCTTCCTCCTCCCTCTGGTGCTGTTCTCCCTTCCTTTTCTTGTCCTGCCTTCGGTCTCCCGTGTGCTGCCTCCCCCGGTCGCTTGCCTCCCGTTTCTGTTTTTGTTCCTCGCGCCGGGGTTTTTTCCGGTCCCTGTTCCGCCCTCTGTGGGCTTTTCCCCGTTCCCTGCCTCTCGTGCTCGCCTCCGTTTCTTTGGCCCCGTTTTTGCCCTGCCTGGCCGCCCCTCCTCGCTTGTCCTCCGGCCTTCCCCTGCTTCTCCCTCCCTTTCGCCGCCTGCCGTTGCGTCTTCCTCCTCCCTCCCCTCTCTCTTTCCCCTCCCCTGCGTCCTGGGCCTCCTCCCTGCCTTTTTCCTCCTCTTCGCCCCCTGCGGTTCCGCCTTCGTCGCCCCCGGTTCTCTCTCTCGTTTCGCCTCCCTCGGCCTCGGTTTCGTTTTCGCCCCCCCCCCTCTTTCTCTCTTCCTCCTCCTCCTGCCTTTCCTCTTCGTGTTCTTTGTGTTCGTTCTCTGTTTCTTCTTGTTCTTCCGGTTCCTCCGCCCTTCCGTCCCGTCTTTGCGTCGCTCTTCCCCTCCGCCGCTTCTCCCTCCCTTTCTCCTCTCGTGTTGCTCTCTCTCCCGCTTGTCTCCCTGGCTTTTTTCCCCGCCCTCTCTTTTTCTCTCTGTCCGCTTCCTGGGTCTGCGCCTTTCTCCCTTCTGGCTTGCTTTTCTCGTTTCCCTTGGCTTTTCTCTCGCTTCCGCTTTCTCGGTTCTGCCTTCGGCGCCTGCTTGTCTGCCCCGTCTTCTTCCTCGTGGCTCCCGCCTCTCGTTTCTTGCCTCCGGTCTTCTTCCCGGTTGTCCCCTCTTTCGCTTTCTCCGGTTTCCCTCCCCCCTCGGGCCTCGCCCTCTTTTCGCTGCCCCTCCTTTGTTTCGCGTCTGCTTCGCCTGCTTTCGCCCTCCCTCTGGCTCTCTCTTTCCTGCTTCTTTTCCCCGTGCTCTTCCTCCTTTCCCTCGTGCGGGCTCTTCTCCGGCCCCGTCCTCCCCTCTGGCTGTTGTCTCCCCCTCCTTTCTGGCCGCTTCTGGCTCTCCTCCCGCCGGTCCTCGGTCCCCTGTCCCCCCCCCGCGCCTCCCCTCCTTGCCCTCGCCCTCTCTCCCCTTTCGCTCCTTTTTTCGCTGCGCCTCCCGCTTCCTCTCCCTTTCGCGTCCGCTTGCTGGCCGGTCCTGCTCGTCCTCCTTCTCCTCGTCGTTTCCTCTCTGCGGTCCGCCTGCCCGGTTTTGTTCCTGCGTGCCCTCCTGCTGCGCCCGGTCCCCGTCCCTTCGCGGTTCCTTCCGGCGTTGCGGCTTCTCGCGCCGCTCCCCTTCGGCGCGCCTTCGCCTCTCCTTTTTTCGCCGCTTTCCCGCCTGCTTTTTTTGTCCGGGGTCCTTGTCCTCCCCCTCCTCGTCTCCCGCGCCTCTTTTCCCCGCTCGTCCTTCTCCTGCTTGCTTCCCCCCTTCTCCCGTCGTCCTCTCCCTCCCGGTCCTCCCTGTTTTCCTTCTGCCCCCTTCCGCTCTTCTTTCGCTCCCTCTTCTCCCCCGGCGGTTCTCCTTTTGCGCCTCTCCCTCCCGTCCCCTCCCTGGCCGCTCGTGGCTCCCGGGTCCTCCTGGGGGTCGTGGCTCCGGCGGTCCTGGCTCGGGCGGTCCTGGCTCCGGCGGTCGTGTCCCTGGGGGTCGTTTCCCTCGCGGCCCTTCGCCTCCCGCTCCTTTCTTCCCCCTTCTCGGGTTGCGCCCCGTTTTGCTGTCTGTCTGCTGGCTCCTCCCCCCGCCCTTTCCCCTCTGTTCTCCCTCCGCCCGGTGCTCCGCCTGCGTGTGCGTCCCGTGTCCCTGCTGTTCCCCGCGCCCCTCCTTCGTCGTTGCTGCCGCGGTCCGCTCCGCTCGCGCTGCCTCTTTCCGCCCCGCCTTTCGTCCTCCTCTTTTGGCCGCCTTCGCTCCTGCTCTCCTTTCTCCCCCTCGCGGTCCTCCTCTTCCCCTGCCTGGTTTCGCTGCCGCTGTTCCTGGTTGCCCCGCCTCTTCTTCCCCGCCCCTGTCTCTGGGCCCCCGCGTCTTCTCCTCCTCCTCCGTCTCGCGCCGCCTTCCGTGCCTCTCGCCGCCCCGGTGCTCCCTTTTTTTTTCCGCTCCTTCTCGCCTCCGTCCTCTTCCGTCGTTTGCTGCTCCTGTTCCCTCTCCCTCCTTGTGGCGTTCCTCTCCGCGCGGCGGGGCGGGGGCTCTCCTTCTCCCGCCCTCCCTCCCCTCCTCCGCCCGCGCTTGCTTGGTTTGCCGTCCTTCGCGCCCGCTCGCCTCCGTCCCCGCCCGCCTCCTTCTTCGCTTCCCGCCTCCCTCGCCCTTCGTCTCCTTTGTCCCCCTCTCCTCTGCGCGCTTTCTGGTGTCCTTTCGGTCGGTCTTCCGCTTTCTCTCTCCTTCTCGCCGCTCCCGGGGGCCGGTGTTGCCCTTTCCCTTCCCTCCTTCTCCTTCGCTCCCTGGTCGCGCCCGCTCCTTCTCCTCTCTGTCTTTTCGTTCGCCTCTCGCCTGCGCCTCCCTCTGTGTTTGTGGGCTTCCCCGTGGCGGGGGGGGGTCCCCCGGCCCCGGGCGGGGTCCCTTCTTGTGTGCCCCGTGCGCCCGCTCTCCTTTTCTTGCGGTTCCGGGTCCGCCCGCTCTGCTCTCCTGCTCGTCCCCCCCCTCCGTCCCCTCCGGTCTCTCTCCCTCTTTCTCCCTCCCGGCGTCTTCGCTCCCTTGGTCCCGCGGCCTGCTCCGGCCCTTCCGCTTCTCCGTTCGCGTCTTCTCTCCTCTTCGCCCCTCTCCCCTGGCCCTCGTCTCTCCTCCTTCGTCTGTCCTTTTCCCCCTTCTTTTTCGGCCTCGTCTCGGTCTCTTCGCGCGCCGGGTGGTCGGGTCGGGTCCTCTCCCCCCTCCCTCCCGCGCCTTCTCCCTTTTTTTTTTTGTCTTCCCTTCCCGCGCTGTCGCTTGCTTGGGGGGGGGGGGTGCTGCGCCCGCTCTGCCTCCTTCTTCGCTTCCCGCCTCCCCCGCTTCCCCGTTTGTCCGCTCCTCCCGTGCTGCCCTTTTGGTCTCTTCCCTGGTTTCGGCCTTCCCGTTCTGCCCTCTTCCCTGGGCGTTCCTCTTCCCCTCCCCTTTCTCCCTGCCTCCTTTTTTTTTTTCCCTTTTTCGCTTTCTTCGGCCTCCCTGTTTTGGTTTTCCTTTTCCGTCCCTTTTCCTGTGTGGTTTCTTGCTCTCCTGGTTTTTTCTCTTCCGCTTTCTTCCGCTGGCGCTCTCTTCCCTTCGCCCCGCTGGGGCGGGGCGGGGGGTCCCCCCCCCCCCCCCGCGCCTCCTTCCCGGTGGTTGCGTCCTCTCTTGGTTCTTTTCCCGGCCTTCCGCCCGCTTGTGTTTTCTCTGGGGGTGGGCCGGTGGCCGGGTCCTTTCTTCGGCCCCTCGTCTCTCTCCCTCCCTCCCTCGCCCTGCGCCCCCTCCCTTTCGGTTCCCTTCTTCGCGGGCGGGTGGGCGCCCTCTTCCCTCTCCCGCCCTGGCTCCCGCCCGCCTTTCTGCCGGCTTGCTGGGTTTTCTGTGTCCCCCTGTCCGCGCGCTCCGCGCTCCGCGCTCCGCGCTCCGCGCTCCGCCCCCCTGTCCTCCTTCCTCGTCTTCTCTCCGTCCCTGCCTTTCCCGTTCCTCCTTTTTTTCCTCGGTCTTTTCGGTTTTGTCTTCCCTCGCCCCCCCTCCTCTTCCTGCTTCTTTCCCTCGCCCTCCTGCTGTTCGCTCTCCCTTTTTCCTCTTGGTCCGTTCCCTTCCTCTTGCTGCTCTCTTCGGTCCCCCTCCGCTCTTTCTCTCCTTGCCGTCGCCGGTGCCGCCTCTGCTCTCGGTTTCGGTCTTCTCGTCGCTTTCTCCCGCTTCCCTTCCTCCTTTCCCTTCTCTCCTTCTTCCGCGTCCCGCCCCCTCGCCCGCTCCCTTCTTCTGTGCCGCGGTCTTCCGCGCTTGCTCGGGCGCGCGGGTGGCGGGCTTCTCTGTGCGGCGCGGGTGGGGGGGTCCCCCCCCCTCCGCTCTCCTGCTCCCCCTTTCCCCCTTCCGCCTTCTCGCCGCCGTCGTCCGCGCCGCTCGCCTCCGTCCCCGCCCGCTCTCCTTCTCCGCTTCGTGTCCCCCCCGCCGCGCGCCTGCGCGCTTGCGCCTCCCGCCCTCCCCCCCTCGCTGGTGTCCCTCTTCCCCTCGCTCCCCGCTCTCCTTCCTCCGGCCTCCTTTCCCGTTTTGCTCCCCCGCTCCCGTGCCCCTTTCTCTCGTTCTCGTTTTCCCTGTCGCTCCCCTTTCCCCTTGCGGGCCCGCCTTCCCGCCCCCTCTCCCCCTTCCTCTGGTCCCCTCGTTCCTGGCCTCGGTCCTGCCTCCTGGTCTGGTCCCCCGCTTTGTCTCTGTCGGGCCTCCGCCGCCCCGCCCCTCTCCCTCCCGGTGTGCCGTTCCTCGCCTCCCCGGCCGTTGGTTTCTTCCCCCTCGGCTTCCGCTCTCGTCCGTTTCCCCTTCCCGTGTTGGCGTCCCGCCGCGGCCGTCTCGCTCTTGCCTCTCCTCCCTGTCTTTGCGTCTTCTCCTTTTCCCTTTCTTCGGCTCTCTGGTTTCTGGTTTTTTTGGTCGCCCGTTGGCGTCCCTGGCGCCCCGTTTCTTCCCTCTTTCCGTGTCCTCGTTCCTCCCTTCTTCGCCTCCCTGCTTTCTTTGCCGTCGGGTTTCCTCCTCTTCCTGTTTCCCTCGCCCTCTTTCGCTGCCTCGCTCGTGCCTGCTTTCCTCTTCCCTGCGGTTTTGCCTTTGCCCGTTTCCCTGTTGCTCTGTTCCTCCCTGTCTTCCTCCTCCGTTCTTTCGTTCCTCTTTCTTCTCTTCGTTCCCTGCGTCCCGCTCCTCCTGTGCCCCGGTTTTTTCGTTCTTTCCGTTTCTTCCCTTTTCTGCTGCTTCTCTTCGTCCCTGCCCCTCCTTCCTTCTTCCTGTTTGTCGGTTGCGCCGGTGTCGGCGTTTGTTCTTCCCTTTTCGTTCGTTTCTGCTTCCTCGCCTTGCTGCTCCCCCGTTCTCTTTCTGCTTTTTTCCCTCCCCGCGTCGGTGCTTGTTTCTTCCCTGTCGGTCTGTTTGCTCTCTTCTGCTCTTTCGGTCCTTTCCCTTCTGCTCCTGTCTTTTCCTTCGCTCCTTCCCTCCCGCCCCTGTCCTCCCTGTTCTCGGTCTCTGTTTCTTCCTCGGTGCTCTGGCTCCCCGTTCTCCCGTGGGTCTTCCCCTCTGCTCCCTCTGGCGCTTCCTTTCTCGTCGCCGCCGCCCCCCTCCCCGTCCTTTTTGTCGTCGGGTCTCCCTCTTCCCGTCTCGCCCGGCTTCCCCCTCTCTCCCCTCTCCGTCGCGCTTCCCCCTCCCGTGCCCCGGTCCCCCTCTTTGTCCTTCCTCCCGCCCGTCGGCCGTTTCCTCTGTCGCTCCCGCCTGGTTCCCTTCGGGGTCCCTGCCCTGTGGCTGCCTGTCCCGTCGCCCCTTGCCCCTCCTTTCCTCGCTCCCCTCCGTCTTTTTTTCCCCCTTCCGTTCCTTTCCTCTTCGTCCTCCCCTCCTCCGGCGCGCTTGCTGCTCCTTCCCTTCCCTTCCCGGCCGGCGCGTTTCCCCGGCGCGTTTCCCTCCGGCGCGGGGGTGCGCTTGCGCCCCCCCCCCCGCCCGCCGCCGTCCTCCCCTCCTCCCCTCTTCGTTTCTGCCTCTCCGCTTCCCGCCCTTCCGGTGGCTGCCCCTTGGGCCTGTTTCCCCCGCCCGCGCCCCGCCGTCTTGTCTTCTGTCTCCTCTCCGCGCCCGTCCCTTGGGCCCTCCCCGTGTCTGCCGCCTTTCTCTTCCGCCTCTCGTTTGGCTCGTTTTCCTCCGTTCCTTCTCCCTTCCCTGCTCCCCGCTCTGTTTCGCTTCCTCCTCCTTTGGCTGGGTCCCCCTCGCTCGCTCCTCCTTCGGTTTTCCGGGCGCCGTCCCTCCGCGCTCGTTCTCCCTCTTCTTCCTCCTTCCCTTTCCTGTCGGGCCGGCCCCCTCCCGTTTCCGCTTTCCTCCCCGCCGCTCCTCTGGTTCCCGCGGGTGTGTCCTTCTTCCTCCGTTCCTCTCCTTTCCTCGCCTCCCGTTCGCCTGTCTTCTTCTTCTGTTTCTGCTTCGGTGCTCTCCCTCCTGTCTTTCGTTCTTTCGTCGGTTTCTTCCCCCCCGCTCTTCCCCCGTTCTTGCCTCCTCTCCCCTGTCCCCCTGGGCCTGCTGGTTCTCGCTCTCGGGTTCTCTTCCTCCCCTGTCGCTTTCTTCCCTTTCGTTCCTCCTGCCTTCTCTCCCGGCTTCTTCTTCTTGGGGGCCGGTGCCGTCCTTCCCGCTGTCGCGGCTCCCCGGCTTTCCGCCCCTCTGGCGGGTTCCTCTCTTTCTTCCCTTTCCCTTCTTCTGTTCTCTTGCTCGCTCGTCTCCGTTTCGTCGCTTTCCCTTTCCTGCCCGGCTTCTCTCGTCCGCTTTTCTCCTCGCCTCTGCCTTTGGTCCCTCTTCTTTTCGTCGTCTCGCTGTCTCTGTTCTCGCCGTCCTCGGTGCTCTCTTCCCTCCTTTCTCCTCTGTGCCCGTTTTCTCTTTCCCTTTCTTCCCTCCTCCTCCTGGCCCTCCCCTCTCTTCCCCCCTGCGCCTGCGGGTGCTCTCTTTTTCCGTTTCCCCTTCGTTCTCTTCGCCCTCTTTTCTCTCTTTTTTGGTTCTCTCCCTCCCGCTGTGTTTCTCGGTTTCGGTTCCGGCTTTTTCCTTGCTCCTCGTCTTTTCCTCCCTCCTGCTCCCGCGCTCCTGTTCGCTCCTGCCTTTGCCGTCCTGTCTTCTTTCCCCTCTTCCCTTTCCTCTTCCCTCTCTCCTTTCGTGTCTTCGCTCTTCTCTTCTCCGCCTTTTTCCCTGCCTCTTTCCTCCGTTTTCCGTTTCCTCCCTTCGGTTCTCCTCTTTTTGGTTTCTTTCCCCCCGCTTTTTCGTTGCCCTGTTTTCTCCTCCCTCTCTCCCGCCTTTCCTTTTCTCTTTCGGCGGCCCCCTCCTCCCGTTTTCGCTCCCGGCCGTCTCGCCTTCCTTGGGCCTTTTGGTCTTGCCCCTGGTTTCGTTCCCTCCGTCCCCTCTTTCCTCCTTCCGTCCCGGTGTTGTCCCCGTTCTGCTTTCTCTCTCCTTCTGGGTCTCGTCTTCTCTTTCCTTCTCCCTTCTTTCCCTCTCCTCCGTGTCGCTTTCGTTCTTTTCTTTCTTCTCGTCGGCTTTGCTCGTTCTCCCCCTCCGTCGCTCTTCTTTTCCGTGCCCGTTTCCCTGGGGCGCGGCGGGTCGGGTGGGCGCCCGCTGGCCTCCGTCCCGCCCGCTGCCCCCCGGTCGGGGTCCCCCCCCCCGCCCCCCCCTCCGCCTTTCGCCCCTTTCCCCCGCGGGCGCTTCCTGCTCCCGCTGCTCCGCGCTGGGGTGGGTCCCCCCTCGCCTCCTCCGCCTTTCGCCTCTCCGGGCCTCCCTCTCTCTCTTTCTCGCTCCCCCTCCCTGTTTTGGTTCGCGCCTCTCCTTCCCTTCCCGGTCCCGTCCCCTCCTTCGTGTCTTCTCCTTTTCGTTCCCCTCTCCCCTGCGCTCCCTCCCTCGCCCCGCGTTCTCCTCCTTCGGTCTTCTTGTTGTGCTCCTCCCTTCTCGCCCCCCCTCTCCTCCTTTCTTCCTTTGGCTGGCTTCTCCTTTGGTCGGCGCGCTTGCTGTGCCTCCGTCCCCTCCCCGCCCGCTCTTCCTGTGTGGCTCCCTTCTTCGGGCGCGTGGGCTCCCCCCCCTGCGCGGGGGGGGGGTCCCCCCCTCGCCTGTTTCCCCCGCCCTCTCGCGCTTCTCCTCTCGCTCCGGCGGGCGGCGCTTGCCTGTTTCCCCTTCCCTCCCTCGCCTGCGCGCTTGCTGTCTCTCCCTGTGTGCGGGTCCCTCGGCGCCGGCGGCTTCGCCCCCCGCCCGCTCGCCCCCCTTTCCCCCGGTTCCGGCTCCGTCGTCCCCCCCCGCCCTCCCCCCCCCTCCCTCCCCTCTGCCCGCTCCCTCCCCGGTTCCGGCTCCGCCCGCTCTTCTTCTGGGGTGGCCGGCGGCCGCGCTTCCCTCGCCCTCCTCCCGCTCCGCTCCTCCGCCGCGCGGTTCTGCTCTTCTGGCTCCGCGCGCTCCGCCCTGCTGCGCGGGTCCCCCTCTCCTCGTCTCGCCCCGCCGTGCCTCCTCGCTTTGTCTGCGTCCTCCCCCTTGCTGGCTCCTCTCTTTCCCTGCCTCCTCGCTTGCTCTGCCTCCTCGCCCTTTCTGGCTCCTCGCTTGCCCTGCCTCCTCCTCCCCTGCCTCCTCGCTTGCTCTGCCTCCTCGCTCTTTCTGCCTCCTCGCTTGCCCTGCCTCCTCGCTTGCTCTGCCTGCTCGCCCTTTCTGCCTCCTCGCTCTTTCTGCCTCCTCGCTTGCCCTGCGTCCTTTCGTTTTTTTTTGTCGGTCGGCGGCCTCCTTCCTCCTCCCCCCGCGCGCTTCCTCCTCGTTTCGCCCCCCCGCCCCTGCCCCCTTCTCCCTCCGCCCGGTCCGTCCCTCCTCCCTCTGGCTTTTCTCTGCTTCTCCCCCCTTTTCTTCCCCTGCCCTTGCTTCTTGCCGCCTTTGCCCTCCCCTTTCTCCCTTCCTCTTCCCCCTCTTTTTGTGCCGGTGTGCGCCCGCTCTCCTCTCCTGCTCCTCCTCTTTCCCCTTCCCCCCTGTCTTCTCCTGTTTCCCCCCTCGTCCTTTTCTCGGGTGCCCCCTTCTTGGTCTTGTGCCCCCCGTTTGCTCCTTCGCCCTCTTCTTCTCTCCGCCCTTCCCTCTTTCTCCCCTCTTCGCCGTCCCCCGCCGCTCTGGCTCCTTCGGGCCGCGGCCGCCCCGCTGCCCCCTCGCGGCGCCTCCCGCCCCCTTCCCCGTCTTCCGTTGCCTTCTGCGCCTCGGCCCGTGTCTTTTGGGCTTTTTCTCCCCCTTCTGCCGGCCGTGCGGGGTCTCTGCTCGGTGCCGGTGGCGTTCCCCCCTGCTCTCCGCCCCCCGCGGCTGGCCTGCCTTCGGCTCCCGTTTCCGCCGGCCTCTTGGCCTCCGGGCTCCGCTCCCGCGTTTCTGCCCGCTTTCCTCCCTTTTTGGTGTCCTTTGCCCCGTCCGTCTGTCGCTCTTGGCGTCCCTTCGCGTCCCGTGGCCTCTCTTGTTCCCGGTGCCGGCTGTTTCCCCCGCGCGCGGGTTTGTGCTTGGCCTCCTCCGGCTCCTGTGGCTCGTCCGCCTGTGTTGGCCCGGCCGGTTTTGCGCGCTTTCCTGGCTTCGCGGCGGCGGCTGCTGCCTTGCTTCCTTGGCGCTTTGTTTTCTCGTTGCGGGGGGGGGGGCGGGGCCCGCTCGCCTCTGTCCCCGCCCGCTCCGCCCTCTCGCGCTTCTTCTCTGCCTCCGCTCGCTCCCCTCGGCGTTCTTGTGTCTGCCTTCTCCTTCCTCCTCCTTTCTGGCTTCCCCCCCCGCCGGGCGGTCCCCCTCTTTTCCCCCCCCCCGTCTCCTCCGCCCCCCCGCGGGTGTCGGTTGCTCGGTCCTCGTTTCCTGTCCCCTGTTTTCTTTCCTTTTGCTTCTCGTGTCCCCTCTTGCCTCGGCCCGGTGTTTCCTTCTCCTCTTCCCGCCTTTCGTTCCGCTCTTTGTTTCTGCCGCGTTTGTCGTCCCCCTGCTTCCGCTGCCCCCTCTTCCTTGTTTTTGCTTTCGGCTCCTCCGGCTCTGTGTGTCGGGGCCCTTTCTGGGTCCTCGGCGGCTTCCGCGCTTGCTTGGGGGCCTCTCCCGCCCCTTCGCTTCCGGCTCCGCCCGCTCTGCCCCCCCCCTTCCCGGCTTCGTGTCCCCTGCCCGTTTTCCTCCCCCCCCTTCCCTTCCCTCCTCTCCGCTCGCTCTCCTCGGTCCCTTTTCGTCTTTCTCTGCCCCCCTGTCGCTTTTTTGGCTCCCTTTTCGTCGGCTGGCTGGCTGGGTCCCCCTCCTCTCCCCGCTGCGCTGGCGCTTGCCCGCGCGTGGTCCCTTGCGCTCTCTCTCCCCCTCCCCCTCCTCGTCGGGGCTCGCTTCCTCCTTGTCTCCTCTTCTTTTCGGTCGCGGGCTTTTTTCGCCCGCTCCGCCTTCCTCGCCCTGTCTCCCTTCTCCTTTCGCGTTCTTTGCCCCTCTCTCCTTTCCCCGCCCTTCCCTTTTTCTTTTTCCTCCTCCCTGCGCCTCTTCCCCCGTCCCCCTTGTTGCCGCTCCTTCCTGCCTCTTTCCTTGCTTCCTCTGCCCCTCGTCCTCTTCGTTCCTTGTGCCCTTTTGGCTCCTTGTTCGGTTTCTGTCTTGTTCTCCCCCTTGTCCCCGGTGTCCCTTCGCCCTGCCTTCCCGTCCCCCGTCTTCGCCGCCTTTCCTTCTGTTGCGCCTCTTCTGCGCGCCGTCCCTCCCGGCTGCTTCCTTCGTTCCTTCCCCCGTCCCCCTGCTTCTGCTTTCTTCTTCTTCGTCTCCTTCCCCCTCGGTCGCGGTCTCTCTTCCGGCTCTTCTCGCGCTCCTCGCCCCTTCCCCTGCGCTCTTGGTCCTGTTCTCCTTCTCTTCCTGCTGGGTCCCGCTTTCTTGGGTTCCGCCTCTCGCCCCCTCTGCCCTCCCTCTCTCCGCGCTTGCGCCTCCCCTTCTCCCCTTCCCTTTGTGCGTGCCGCGCCCTTTCCCCTTGCGCCTTCTTCTCCCCTCCCTTTCCCCGTCCCTTTCGCCGTTCTTCGTGTGTCCCCCGCTTGCGTCTGCTCGCTTTCCTCCTCCCCGTTCTGCGGCTCCCTTTCTTCGGGCGCCCGTTCTCCCTGCGTTTTTCTTGCCTCCCCCTTCCCCCTGTCCTGTGTTCTGCCCCCTTCCCTCTCGCCGCCCCCCCCCTCTCCCTGCTTCTTCTCCCGGTCGCCGTGGTGTCTCTTTCCTCCTTCCTCCCCCTCCCTTCGCCTCTTCTGTCGGTTCCGCTTCTCCCGCTCCCCTCTCTTCCCGCTTTCCTCGCCCTTTCTTGGGTTTTCCTGGTCGTCCCCTCGTCCCCTTGCCGTCCCCCGTCCCCTTCTCGCCTTTTTCTTTTCTTCTCTTCGCGGCCTTTCCTCCTCTCGTTCCTCCCGCCCCCCTCCCCTGTTGTTCGCCCTCGCCGCTTTTTCTTTCCCCCCTCTTGCCTCCTTCTCCTCTCCTCCCTGCCGCCGGTCCTTCTTTTGGTTCTCCCCTCCTGCCCTCGCTCGTCTCCCCCTGCCCCCGCCTTCCCGTGCCGCCCGTCGCTTCGCTCTCGGTCCTTTCCCTCGCGGTCCCTCTTTCCGTGCGGCCCCTCCGCTCCCCTCCCCGCCCCCGCTTTCCCTCGCCTCCCTCGCCCCTTTCCTCCTGCCGCTTTCGGTCCTCTGCCCCCCGCCCGCCCCCTCTCCTCCTTTCTCCTCCCGCCGGTCCGGTGTCTGGTGCGTCTTCTTCTCTTCCCTTGGCCCGTTTCGGTTTCCCTTGCGCCCTGCCCCCTCTTTCTCGCGCGTTCCCTCGTGCCCGTCCGCTGTTCCCCCGCCGTTGCCTTGTTCCCTTTCCCCCTCTTCGTTTTTGCGCGGCGCTCGGCTCCGTCTCTCTTTCTGTTCTCGTCCCCCGCGTCCCCCTCTCTTTGCCCTTTTTCTCCCGCCCTTTCTCCCCTCCGCCGGGCGCGCTTCGCGCTTTTTCGTTTTTCCTGTTCGTCCCGCCTCCCCCGTCCCCTGGCGGCGGCCGGTTCCCCCGCCTCCGCTTCCCGTGGTCTCTCTTGCCCGCGCTCTCGCCTCCTCCCGCGTCCGGTCCCTCCCCTCCGCTTCTGCTTCTTTGGCCCTCCTCGTGCCCCCGGTTCCCCTTTTCTTGCTCGCTTTTCGCTTTCCTCTGCCCCGCCCGTCGGTTCTCTCCCTGCTCGCTCCCGCCTGGGTCCCTGGTGGGTGGCTGCCCTGCTGCTTCCTGTCCCGTCGGCCCTCTTCCTCCCGGCCCTCCCCTCGCGGTTTCTTTCTTTCTTCCCCGCCTCTGTGCCTTCCCCGCTCTTCTGGCCTTCTCCTTTCTTCTCCTGTCTGTTTGTCTGTTCTTCCTTCCGGGCCCCTGTCTTTCTGCGGTGCTCCCGTTCTTCCTCCCTTCCTTCGTGCTCTCCCTTGCCTCGGTCCCGCTCTTGTTGCCTTTCTCTGCGGCGGTTTCTCCGTTCCTCCCGCTCCCTTCCCCGCTTCTTTGCCTTCCCTTTTGTCTTCCCTTTTGTCTTCGCTGCTTTCGTTCTCCTGCCTTTCCTCGCTTTCCCCGCCCCCGCTGGTTCCCGTCCCCTTTCGGCCTCTCCGGTCCCTCTGCTCGCTTCCCTTTTGCTCCTTCCTTCGTCTTTCCCGCTTTCCTTCCCCTCTTTCTGTTTCTGTTTGGCTTCCGTTTCTTTGTCTTCTTTCTGCCTCCTTCCTTCGGCGCTTCCGCCCCTTCCCTCCTGGCTCCCCTCTGCCCCTCCCCTGCTCTTGTCCCTGCCTGCTCTTTCTTCCTTTCTCTGCCCTCTTCCGCTCTCTCCCTCCCCCTTCTTCGGTGTTCTCGCTCTGTTCTTTGCTCTCTTCGCTCTCCTGTTCTTCCCTCTTCCCGCTTTCGGTCGCTCCCCGGTTTCCCGTTCCGCCCTTTCCGTCCCCTCGCTTTCTCCGTCTTTGTCGCTCCTTTCTTCGTCTTCCTGCCCCTCGGTGCCCCCCGTTGCCCCTCCCTTTCTCGCCTTTGGCCCCTTCCGTCCTTTCTTCTCCTTTCGTCCTTTTGTCTTTCTTCTCCCTGTTCTTTCTTTCCTTGCCCCCCCTTCGTTGCCTTCTCTTTTCCCCTCCTCCCGCTCGTGGTGTTTTTCCCTCCCCCCTTCGCGCGTTTTTCCTTCGCTTGCGGGCCGTCGGGCGCCCGCTCTGCTCTCCTTCCCCTGCCCCCTCCCTCCTTTCTCGTTCCTCCGCTGGTTCTCCTCGCTTCCCCCGCCCCCGTGTTCCCCCGTTGTCGTCCCTTCTTCGGCTCTGCTCCCTCTTTCTGCCCTTTTTCTTTCCCCTGTTTGCTCTTTTTCGTTCTCCCTTTCCCCTCTCCCCCGCTCGTGCCCCCTTTGTCGCCCGGTCTCCCCGTTTTCCTTGCGTTTTTTCTCTCCGCCCCCGTCTGTTTCTTCTCCCTGGCTTGTTTCTTTCTTCTGGTGTTTTTTTGGTTTTCCGTTTCGTTCTCCCTTTCCGTTCTCGTCTTGCCCTGGCGGCGCCCGCTCTCCCCCCGCTTTGCTTGGTCCGCTCGTGCCGGTCTTTCCTCTTTTCGTCCCTTCCGCCGGCGTCGGCGCGCTCTCCTTGGCTTCTTTCCTCGCCCCTCTTTCTCTTTTTGTGTGTCCCTCTGCCGCTTTTGTCCTGGCCCCCGCGCTTGCTGCCTTCCCTCCCCTCTGCTTCCGGCCTTCTCCCCTGGCGTCTCCTCCTCCCCTTGCCCTTCCCCTTCCCCTTCCCCTTCCGCGCCGGTTCTGGTTCTGGTTCTGTCGGGGCGCTTGCGCCTCCCCGGCCGCGGGGGTGCGCTTGCTTGGTGTGCGCCGCCTCCTTCTCCGCTTTCCCCCCCCCCCGGCGCGTTCCCCCGGCGCGTTCCCCCCGGCGCGTTCCCCCCGGCGCGGGGGTGCGCTTGCGCCCCGGTCCCCCGGCTTCGCTCGCTCTTCTTTGCCCCTTTCTTCTTCCCGCTTGTGTCTCGGTGTCTTCGCGCGCCTTTTCCCTTTTCCCGCCGGCGCCCTTGCTGCCTTCCGGGTCGGCGCGTTTGCTGCTCCTCCCTCGCCGGCGCGGGCGCGCGCTTGCGGCCTCTCCGCTTTCCCCGCCCCCTGGCTCTGCCTGGCCTTCCTGCTCCCCTCCTCCCTTGCTTGCCCTTCTTTCCCGGGTCTCCGCGTCGTCCCCCCTCTCTTCTGCTCGTTTCCCCGCCCTCGGTCGCGTTGCTTTCCTTCCTCCTTCTCCTCTCCTTTCTGCCCTCTCTCCCCGTCGTCGTTCCCCTTGCCCTTCTTGTGTTCTTCCCGGCTTCTTTGCCTCCCCTGGTCTCGTGCCTCCCGCCCTCTTTCGTCCCCCGGCGTTTTTTCGTCCCGTGGCTCCTGCTCCCGCGTTCGCTTCTCCTGCCTCTTCGGCGGCCTTTCCTTCCTCTGGCCGTCCCTCGGCGCTTGCGCCCGCTCTGCTCGGGGTCCCCCCCCCGCGCGCCGCGTTTGCTGCTCCCGGCGCTCCCGCCTCCCCTGGCCGCGGGGCCTCGTTTTCCTCGGGCCGCTCCCCTCCTTCGGGGTGGGGCCCCTCTCGCTCCTCCTCCCTTGCCTTTTGCCTCTCTTTCTGCTGTTGCCCGTGTCTGTCGTCGTGGGGCTCCCTCTCTCTTTCGCGCCGGCCGTTGTTCCGGGTTTTCTGCTCCTTCTCGTTTCCTCCCTCTGGCGCGCCTCGCTTGCTGTGCCTCCGTCGCGCTTGCGCCCCCCCTGCTCTTCCGCCTGGTTCTTTCCCTGGGTTTCTTTCCTCTGCTGCCGGCTCTTTCTTTCGGCGCGCCGGGCCGGGTCCCCTCGTCCCCCGTGCCTGCCTCGCTCTCCCCGTTCTCTTCTCCCTCCTCCTTCTGTCTTCCGTTTCCCCGCCGTTCGCGCGGTGGCGCGCTTGCGCCCCCCTGCTCCGCCCGGCCGTGCCCTTGCTGCCTTCCGCGTCCCCGCGTTTGGGCCGCCCGGCCTTCCCTCCCGTTTTTCTCCCCCCTCGCCTGCGCGCCGCGCTTGCTGCCTCTTTGCTTCCCGCCCCCCTCCCTTCGCCGTCCCCCCCGCCCGCCCTCTTTTTGCGGCTGCCCCTCCGTTTTCTTTCCTTCGTTTGCTTCCGTCCCCGCCCGCTCGGCCCGCCCCGCTTGCCCCCCCTCCTCGGTGGTGTCCCTTTCCCCCCCCGCCGGCTGCGCTCTCGTTCCTCCCCTGGTTCTGCCCTCTCCTCCTTCTTTCTTTCCTCCTCTTTGGGTTTTTCTGCCTCCCGCGGCTTGCCTTCCTCCTCCTGCTTCTGCTCCTCCTCGTTCTTCTTCTTCTCCTCCTGCTCGTGCTCCCGCCGCTCCTTGGTCCGCGTTCGCCGGCCCTTTTCGTTCTTTCTCTGCCGCCTTCCCCGGCTTGCGTCCCGCCCGCCCGGCTCTTCTCCTCGCTTCTCCTGCGCGCGCTTCCTGCGGTGTCCCCTCTTCCTCCTGCCTCTTCTCGTTGCGTTTTTCCTGCTTTTCTCCCCCTCCTTCGTTTTGTCGCCCCTTTGCCTTGTTCCGGTTCTCTTCTGGCTCGGCTGTTGTCTCTTCTTCCCCCCTCTTCCCTTCCTGCTGCGGCCCTCCCTTTCCCTCTTTTTTCGGCTCTGGCTTTCGCTCCTCTCGCCCCTCCCGTCCTCGCCCCTCGCCCCCGCCTGCCCCGTGCCTTCGCGGCCTTCTCTTTTCCTCTTGCGCCCCGTGCCCCCTCTCGTTCCCTTTGGCTCGCGCTGTCCTTGCGCGTGCTCTCCGTGCTCCTCTCCGTGGCTTGCTCCCTGCCCCTTCCCTTGCCTCTCTCTTTGCTCCCCCTTGCTCCCCTCCTCTCCGCTCCCTGCTCGCCCGTTCTTTCCTTTTCCCCTGTTCTCTCTCCCGCGTTTGGTCCCTTCGCTTCTCCCTTCCCCTGTCTCCTGTCTTCCTCCGTGCTTTTTTCCTCTCCTCGCCGCCCCTCTTCTTCCTCCCCCTGTCCCCGCTCCCCTTCTCCCGCTTCTCCTCCTGCTGTCGCTCCTCCGGTTTCCCCTCCTGCTCCTCCTCCTCCCGTTTCCGCGGCTGCTCGTCTTCCTCCCCCTTCTCCTGCCGCCCGTCCCCCTCCTGCTGCTCGTCCCGGCCCCTCTTCTTCCCTTCGCTCTCCTCCCCTCCCTCCTGGTCCTCGTTTCGCTTCCCCCTCCCTCCTCTTGCGCCCTGGTGCTCCTTTCTCTCCCGTCGGCGGTTCGCGTCTTCCTTGGTCTTTTCTTCCTTCCTTCTCCTTTCCTCCTCTCTGCTCTCCCTCTCTCGCGTCTGCCCGTCCGCTGTCTCGCGTTCCCCCGTTCTGTCTCTCGCGTTTCCCTCTCCGCTCTTCGCGTTCCCGCGTTCTGTCTCTCGCGCTTGCCTGTCGGGGGCGGTGTCTCCGCCTTCCTCCCCCCCCTCTCCGTCTCCCCCCTCCGCCCTGCTGCTCCGCCCGCGCTTGCGCTCCCTTCTTCTCGCGCGCCTCGCTTGCTTGGGGGGGGGGGTCCCCTCCCCCCTTCTCCGCTTCCCGCCCCCCCCCCGGGCGGGCGGGTCGGCTGCCGGTCTTTCTTTTTCCCTCTCCTCCTTCCGCCGGCCCGTCCCGGCGCCTTTCCCCCCCCCGTTCCCGTTTCCCCTTCTCGCCGGCTCTGTTCTTTTGGTTTCTTCCCTCTCCTCCCTCCCTCTGGTTCCTTCCCGTCTCCCCCCTTTTTTTTTTCTTTTCTCTCTTCTTTTCCCTTTTCTCTCCCCCTCTGCCCTCTTTCGCCTTCCCTCGTTTTTCGGTCCGCTCCCTTCTTTGTTCCGCGCTCGTCCTCTTGCTCGTTGCTCCTCTGCCGGCCCTCCCCTCCGTGGGTTTCTGCGCCCCCCTCCGCTTGCTTCTCCTGTCTTTCTCGCTTTCTCGGCTCTCCTGTCCGGCGCTCTCTTCCGGTTTCCCTTTTTGGGCGGTTCCCTTTCCTGCGCGCCGCGCTTGCGGCTCCTTCCCCTTCCCTTCCCCTTCCCCCCGGTTCTGGTTCTGCTTCTGGTTCTGGCTCTGCCTCCCCGGGCGCGCTTTTTTCCGCGGGCGCGCTTGCGCCCGTTTCCCCCCCCCGCCCCTCCGCCGCCTCGCCCTCCCCCCGGTCCCGCTTCTGCCGTCGTTGGTCTCCCTTTGCTTGCCGCTCTTCCGTTTGCGGTTCGCTTCCTCCCTCCTCTTCTCCCTCTCTCGTTCCCCTTGCCGGCCTCCCGTCTCCTCGCCCCCCTCGCCTCGTTCCGGCCTCGCTGGCTCGGTTTTCTCTTTCCTTCTCTCGCCCCCCTTCCTTCTGCGGCGGCTTTCCCCCCCCCCTCTGTCTCGTTCTCGGCCTCCCCCTGCCGCCCCTCCGCTTGTTCCCCTCGCTTCCCGCTTCCCTTCGTCTGTGCGTTGCCCGCTGCTTCTTCTCCCCTCCCGCTCCCGCCCTCGGTCCCTTGTCCTTCCTGTTTGCCTTCTTTTCCGGCTTCTTCGGTCCCGCCTTTTCTGTCCTTCTCCGCCTGGCCTTCCGTGGTCCCGGTGTTCCCTTTCTCGCTGCTCCCCGTTCTCTCCTCGTCTCCTCCCTGCCCCCGCGTTCTTCCTGCTCTTCTTCCTGGTTCTGCCTGCTTTCCTCGGTGGGTTTGGGCCCTTTTTCCTGCCTTTCCTGGTCGGTGGGCCCGCTCTGGCCCCCTCCCGGCTCCCTTGGGCTCTTCTCTCGTCCTCCCGTTCCCGCGCGCTTGCTTCCTTCCTGGCGTCCTTCTCCGGCCTTCTCTCCCGCTCTGCCCGTCGTTCGGGCCGCCCCTCCGTGGCTGGCCCCCGCTTCGCTCCTGCTCGCTTTGCCCGTTCTTTCGCCGGTCTCTTTGCCGGCGCTGGCCCTCTTTGCCTTCCCCCCTTCGTGCCCCCGCCCCCTCCCCCCGCTTTTGTCTTCCTTTTGGTTTGCCGCCTGCCCCCTTCGCTCCCCCCTTTTCGCGCTCCTCGGTTCCGGCTTTCTCCGGTCTCCCTTCCCCGCTCCTGCTTGTGTCTTCGTTGTTTCCCCTGTCGCCGGTTTCCCCTTCCTCGTCCCTTGCTTCCCTGGTGCCTTCCGCCCGCCTCCCCTCCCTCCCTTGTCTCCTTTCCTCGCTTGCCTGCCTCCCCTCCTCCTCCTCTCCCTCCGTTCCCCTTCCCCTCGTCCTTTGTCTCCTGCTGGTTGCTTCCGCGGGTTTCTCGCTTCCGCTGGGCGTTTTTCTGTCCTTCCTTCTCCCCCTGCCCCTGGCGCCCCCCCCGCCCCCTCTCCTGTCGCTTCCGCCTCGCCCCCGCCTCTTCGCCCCTGTCCCTGGTGCCCCTTCTGGTCCGTTTTCCCTGCTCTCGCTCCTTTTTTTCCTTGTTCTTTCTTGCCTCCCCCCCCCTCTCCCGGTCCTGCCTCTTCCCCTTTCCCCGCTTCCCGTCGCCTCTCTTTCTCTCTCGTCCCCGCTTCTTTCGCCCGCTCTCCTTTCTTTTCCCGTCCCTCTTTCGCTTCCCTCGCTTGCCCCGCCCTCGTTCTCTTGGTGTTCGCTCCTCCCCTTCTCCCGCCCCCGGTTTCCTTCCCCCGGCTCTTGTCCGCCCTCGCCTGCCTCGCCCCCGCCCTTCTTTTGCTTGCCCCCCTTTCCCTCCCTTCCCTTCCCCTCGTCTGCGGGTGGGCGCCCGCTCCCGCGCCTTCGTCCCGTCCTCCCTTTCCTCTGCTCCTTCTCCCTCCCCCCGGGCCTGCCGTTCCCCGGTGTCCCCTTTTCCTTCTTCCTTCGCTCTCTGCCTCGCCTCTCTCGCCCTTGGTTTCCTTCCCCCGTCCCCCGCTCCTCGCCCCCTCCTTCGCTTGCGCCCTTTTTCTCTTCCTTTTCCCGTTGTCTTTTTCCCCTGCCTTCGTTGTCCCCTTCTGTCTCCCTGGGCCGCCTCTGCCGGCCCCCGCGGCCCCCTTCTCTGCCTTGTCGGCTTTTCCTGTGCCCCGTCCCCCTGCCCCGTGGGCTTTCCTCGGCGCTTCCGCCCGCTCTGCTCTCGTGCCCCCCGGCGGGTGGGTCCCCTCCTGGCGCGCTTGCGCCCCCCCTCCCTCCCCGTCCTCCGGTGTCCCTTCTCCCGCCCTTCCGGTTCTGGCTCCGCCCGCTCTCTTTGTCTGTTTCCCTCTCGCCCCCTCCCCCCGGTTGCTTCTTCGGGCTCCTCCGCGCCTCCCCGCGCGGCCCCTTCCCCTCCTTCCGGGTGCCGCCCTCGTCCGTGGCGGTCGGCCCTCCCCTGCCTCTCTCTCTCTCCTTCTCTCTCTCTCTCTTCCCGCTTCCCTCGCTTCCCTCCCCTCCGTTTCTGCTTCTTCCTCCCTCGTTTCTTCTTCTTCGTGTTTTCTGCCGTCCTCGCCGGTGGCGTCGGTCCCGGGTGCCCTCTTTCTCCTCCTCTTTCCGGCGTCCCCCGTCCCCGTGGCCCTCGTGTCGCTTTCGCCCTCTTTGCCTTCCCTTTCTCCGGTGTTCGTTCCTTCTTCGGTGCTCTTCCCTTTCTTCCCCCTCTTGTTCCTCTGCGCCCCCTGGTCTTCCCTTCCCCCCTTCGCTTTCTTTGGCTGCGCTGTTGTTCTTCCCGCCGTCTTCTTCTTCTTCTCTTTCCCCGTGTTCGCCGGTCCCCTCCCCTGCCGGCTTTCCCTTCGGCCCCTTGCTCCCCCTTCCCTTCCCGGCTGCTTCGCCGCGTCGTTCCTCTCCCTTCTGTTCCCCCTTTCCGCGCCTTTCCGCCTCCGTCCTTCTTCGCTTTCGGTCCCCGGCGGGGTTGCTCCTGTCCCTTTTCTGCCTTCCTTCGCTTTGCCCTTCGTCTCCGCTCCCGTCCTCCCCCTCTCGTCCTCTGTTGCTCCCTCCCTGGGTCTCCCTCTGGTTTTCCCCGCTCGCCCTTTTCCTCCCTCCTTCTTTGCCCCGCTGGTGGTGGTGCTCCTCTCTTCTTCCCGCCTCTTTTCTGCTTCTTCGGCCCTCCTGCGGTTCCCTCTGTCGGCCTCTTCCCGTTGCTGTCTGCTGGGCCTCCTTCGTTCCCCCGTTTTCCCTCCTCCCTCGTCCCCGCCCTCGTCCCCCGTTCCCCCCCGCCGTCCCTCCGCCGGTCCCTTTTTCTTCTTGTTTTCGCTCCTGCCCTTCGGCGCTCGCCTCCCCCCTGGCCCCTCCGCGCCTCTCCGCCCCGGCGTCGTGGTCCCTTCCGCCCCTGTCCCCCTCTCTCCCCGCCTGTTCCTCCCCCTCTCCCCCCCTTCCTCCTGCCCCCTTCGGTCCTTCTTTCGCTGGTTTCCTCGCTGGTGCTGGTCCTTTTCGTCCCGCTCCCCCTTCGTTCTCGTCTTTCGCTCTCCCGCCGCCTTTCTTGCCTCTTTTCTTCCCGCCCCCTCGGTCCTTGTCCTGTTCCCCCGTGCCCGCTCCCCCTGCTTCTCTTTTCCTCGTGTCTCCCCCGGCCGGCCTCCTCCCTGTGCTTCCCTTCCTCCCTGGTCCCTTCCGCTCCGCCCCTCGCTTTCCCCCGTCCTTCCTCCTCTCTTCCCTCCTGCTCGCTCTCCCGCTCTCCCTCTTCCTTTCCCTCTGCCTTTCCCTGCTGCTTTTCCTCCTCCTTGCTTCGCTGGTTTTTCTGCTGCGGCTGCTCGTTTTCCCCTCCCCTTCTTCCCCGTCGCGCTTGCTGTGCCTCCGTCCCCTCCCGCCCTCCCCCTGCCCTCCGCTTCCCTTCTCCCCTCGCCCTTTCGGCCCCGGCCTGGGTCCCTGGGGCGGGCTTGCGCCCCCGCCGTGGGGTCCCCCCCTTCCTCTCTTCTTCCTGCCCCTCCCCCTTCTTTCGGCGGTCCCTTGGCTCTCGCCCTCCCCCGCTCCTTCCTCTTCTGGTTCTCCTCGTTTTGGTCGTGCTCCCCTGTTCTCGCCTCTTTTCCTCCCTTTCCTTTCCCGTCTCGCCCCCCTGTCCGTTCTTTCCGCTGCCGCCCCGTCTCTTTCTTCGTCCCCGCCCGCGCCCCTTTCCCCGCGCCCGGGTTCCTCCCCTTCCCGCCTCCCCGCCTTCCTTCCCCTCCCGCCGCCCCCCTCCGCCTCCCGCTCCCGTCCCCCCGGCTCTCCCCGTTCTTGCGCCTTCCTTCCCCCGCCTTTTGTGCCCCCCTCCGCTGTTTTGTTCCTCCCTCTCTTTGTTCCCTTTTCCTTGTCCCTGCTTTCGGTCTCCTTCGTCCCGCTGTCTCTGCTCCTTCCCCTCCCTCTTTGGTTCCCTCGGTCTGGTTTCCGCTCTGCTGTCTCTTGGCCTCTTCGGCTTCCTCGTCTGCCGTCCCCCCTGTCCCCGTTGGGCTCGCCGTGGCTCCCGCGCTTCTTTCCCTGCTGCCCCCTTCCTCCTCGCTGTCCCTCCCGGTCTTCCCCTCTTCTCCTGCTTCGCTCCCTGTTCTGGCGGCTCTCTTCCTTCCCCCTTCCCTGTTCTTTGCTTTCGGTTTTGTCTTCCTGTTTCCTCTCGGGGGCTTCTCCGGTGTCGTTTTCGCTCCCGCCTCCTTCGCTCTCGCCTTCCCCGCTCCCGTTTTGCTTGTTTTCCGGCCGGGGTCCCCCGCCGTCTTTTTCTCTTCCGTTTTCTGGTCCTTCCTTTTCCTTCCGGCGCTCCGTCCCCCCCTTTTTTCGTGGCTTGTCTCTTCCCCTGCTCCCCCCCGTCGCTGCGCGGGCGCGTCCTCCTCCCCCCCTTCTTCCTGTCCTCCTCCGCGCCTTGCTTCTCGCTCCGTCGCCTCTCTTCCCCTCTTTTGCGTCGGCTTGCTGGCTGGCCCCGGTCGTCTTCCCGTTCCCCTTCCCGTGCCCCCTTCTTCCCCTCTCGCTTCCTCCTTCCCTTCTCCGCGCTTGCGCCTCTCCCGCCGGTCTCTCCGTGTGTGCGGGGTTGCGCCCCCTCTCCGTGTGTTCCCTCTCCGTGTGTCCCTCTCCTTCCGTTCCGGTTCCGGTTCCGGCTCCGCCCGCTCCCGCTCCCCTCCTTCTCCCCTGTTGGTTCCCCTCGCTCCCGTCCTCGGTGGCCCCGTCCGCCTTGTCGGGCCCGGCGGCGCTGTTCTTTGCGTTGTGGCTCCCCGCCCGCCCTCGCCGCCCTTCTCCCCTTTCTGCCCTTTCCCCTCCTTTCCCTTCCCCTCCCTCTCTCCCCTTGCCTTTTTCCCCCTTGTTTGCTCCTGCCCTTCGGCGCTCCTCCGCCTTCCGTCCCCTTCTCTCCGGGCGCGCTTCCGCCGCCCTCGCCCTTTCCCGTCTCGTCCGCCCTTCGCTCTTCTCCCCTCGCCTCCCCCTTTCCCCCCCTCGTTCTTTTCCCGCCTGCTTCTCCGGTTTTCTCGCCGCTGCCGGTTGTTTTTCCCTCCGCCCCTCTCCTCCTCCTTCTTTTTCCCTCGGCCCCCCTGCTGCTGTTTCTTTCCTTGCCGCTCTTCCCCTTTCTTTTGCCGCCCCTCCTCCCGTTCCGGCGCGGTCCCGGGTGCGCTTGCCCGCTCCCCCTCCCCCTCGCCCTTCCGCTCCCTTTTCTGCTGTCGCGCTCTCTCCCCGCGCCGTCTTCTTCCCCTCCTCTCTCCTTGTCCTCCTTCTCCTTTCTTCGGTGGCCCGTTCGCGTCCTTCCCCCTTTCCCTCCCCCCTTCTTCCGTCCGTGTCGTGTTGTCTTGTCCCCCTGCCCCCTTCCTCCGTTTTTCGGTCCCGTTCCCCCTTCCTTTTGCTCCCGGTGCCGTCTCGGCCTCCCTTGGCCCTTTCCCGGGCGCTTCCTTCTCCCGCGGCTCCGCCCGGCGGGGTCGGGTGGCGGCGTTTCCGGTCTCTCCCCCCCTCCCCGCCGCGCTGGGTTTCTCGTGCTCCGCTTCGGCTCCGTTTGCCCGCGGTCCGCTCTCCCGCTCTTCTTTTTCCTCCCCGCCTCGCGGTCGGTGTCTCCCTCCGTCCCGTCGCGCTTGTTTCTCCCGCGCCCGTCCCCCTTCGGCCCCTTGCTCTCCTTCTCTGCTTCGTGTCCCCTGCTCGCTCTCTTTTTTCCCGTCGCCTCCGCGCCTCTTCTTTTGTTTTGCCTCCGTCCCCGCCCGCCCTTTTTTCGGCCTCCGCTCTTGCTGGTCGTCCTTCTCCCTTCCTTGTTGTTTTCCTGCGCCTCCCCCGCCCGCGTGCCCCCTCGCTCCTCCCGTGGCCCCCCCGCTCCTTTCTTTTTCGTCCGTCGGCTCCGTCGCGGCTCCCCGTGCCCGTCGCCCGTTTCTTCCGTTCCCTCCTTCGCTCCGTTCTCGTCCGGTCCCCTGTGTGCCCCGTGTTGTGTTGTCTGCCCCGGGTTTTTCCCGTCCCCTCTCTCCTCTTCTCCCTGCCTTCCTCTTTCCCTTTTTCTCTGCCCGCGTTCTCTTCCGGCCCGGTCCCCTTCCGCCTTCTCGCCGGTCCCGCTCTTTTGTTCCTTTTCCCTTTTCGCGTTTTCCTTTTGTTCCTTCTCTCCCTCCTCCTGCCCCTTCCCCTTCCCGGCCGGTTCTGGTTCTGGTTCTGGTTCTGCCTTCGCCCGCTCTCCTTCCCCCCGGCGCCGGGGCGCGCTTGCTTGGTGTGCTGCGCCCGCTCTGCCTCCTTCTCCGCTTTCCCCGCCCCCCGGCGCGCCCGTCCGGGGCGGTGTCCCCCCCCCCCCTCCGCGCCTTTTCCTGCGGTTGCCGCTTCGGCCCTCCCGCCCCGCTCCGGTTCCTCGCCTCTTTGTGCGGCGCTCCGCCCTCTCCCCCTTCTTCTTCTTTTTTCGCTGTCTTTTTCCGTCCTCCCCTCCCCCTTCTTCTTTTGTCGGCCGCGCGCTTGCTCGGGGTCCCCCCCGCCGGCTCTGGGCGCCCCTCCTTCTTCCCCTTCTTGCGGCGTGCCTCTCCCCCGTCCCCTTTTCCCTTGCCGCCCTGTCCTGCCCCCCTTCCTTGCGCTCCTCTCTTCCCCGGTCTTCCTCTTTTCTTTCTTTTTTCTCTCCTCCGCCCTTCTCTCCTCTCTTGTGCCTGCTTTTTCGTTGCCCTCCGCTTCTTCGCGGCTCTTGTTGTCCCTTTCCCCCTCTCTCGCGCTCTCTTCCTCGGTTCTCTGGCCGTCTTTCGTCGGTTCTTCGTTTTCGGTTTCTGCCCCGCCCTCTTTGCTCTTTTCTCCGCTGCCCCGCTGCCTCTCGGTTCTCCTCGTGTCCCTCCTCCCTTCTCCTCTGTGCGTCCCGCTGCCCGTTTCCCTTCCCTTTCCCTTCCCCTGCTCTGGCTCCCGGCGCCCGTGCTGCCCCCGGCTCCCTCCTCCCCGCGGCCCCTCTCCCCCTCCTCTGGCGCCCCTGCCCTCGCGCGGTCCCCCTGCTCCTCTCGTGGTCTCTCTTTTCGCGGCTTCCCTCCCCGCCGCCCCTGTCCCCCTTCCTCCCCGTCTTCTCGCTTTCGCTGCCGCCCTTCCCCCTCTCCTGCGTTCTCCTTTGCTCCCCTTCCCCTTCCCTCTGCCGCTGCCGCCCTTTGTTCCCTTTCCTTCGCCCGCCCCGTCCTTTCTTTCCTCCTCCTCTTCGCCCTCGCCCTCCTTGCGTCGCCCGTCGTCCTGTTCCCGCTCTCCTCGGTCCCCCCTTCCCGTCCCGGCCCTCCCCTCTGCTTTCGTTGCCCTCCCCCCCCTCTTTGGCTCCCGTCCCCCCTCTCTCCGTTCGCCCCCCCTCCCCTTCCCCGCCTTTTCTGCTCCTTTCCCTGCCTCTCGCCCTTCTCTTCTTCCCGCCCTCCCCCCGCCGCCCCTCTTCTTTTCGCCGCTCTCCGCCCCTCTCCTTTCTCTCCGTCCCTCCTTTCCGCCCCGCCTTCCCTGTCGGCTTTGTCCCCGCTCCCCCGCCTTTCCTGCTCCCGCTCGTTCTTTCCCCGCCCGTCGGCGCCCTCCTCCCCTCCCCCTCCCCGCCCGGTTCTTCGTTTCCGCGCTTGCTTGGGGCGTCCGCTCGCCTCCGTCCCCGCCCGCTCTCCTTTTTCCGCTTCCCTCCTCGGTTTCCGCCCCTTGTGTGGGCTGCCTGCGCGTGTCCCCCGCGCCGCCTTTCTTCGGGTGCGTGGGCGGGTCGCGGCCGGCGGGTCTCCCCCCCCTTCCGCCTTCTCGTCGCCGTCGTCCCCGCCCGCTCTCCGTCGTCCCGCCCGCTCTCCTTCTCCGCTTCGTGTCCCCCTCGCCGCTTCCCCTCCCTCTCCCTCGTCGGCGCGGGGGGGGGGGTCCCCCCCCCCCGCTCTGCCTCTTGCGCTTCGTTTTGCTTCGTTCCTCTCCTCCCCTCTTTCCCTGGCTCTTTTCTCTGTGTCCGGTCCGCCTTTTTTCTTCTCGCGTCGTTCTCGCCTGCCTGCTTCCCCCCCCCCGTCCCTTCTCCCCGCCCTTCCCCTCCCCTCCCTTCGGTCTCCCTGGCGCTCCGCGTCCTTCCGCCTTCTTCTGTCGTTGCTCCTTTCCCCTCTGTTTTCCGTCTGGGGGCTGTTTTTGCTCTGTTTGCTGGCTGCTCCTTCTGCGTCCCTCCCCTCTTCGGTTTCCCTTCTCCCCTCTTCTTGTCTCCCGTCCCCTTCTGCTTGTTCTTTCTCGGGGTTCCTTTCCCTTTCTTTCCTCCCCTTTTTTCGGTTTCCCCGGTCTGCCTCGCCGCGTTCGTGCTTCTCCTGCCGCCTTCGCCGGTTGCCCTTTCCTTCGTCGTTTTGGCTCCCTCCTCCGTGTTCTTGCTGCCTGCTTCTTCTTCTCCCTTGTCTCCCTCCCCTTCGTCGCCGGTCCCCTGCCCGTCGCCCTCCTTGCCTGCTTCCCCCCTTTTCCCCTGCTCCCTTCCCGCTCTCTTCCCTCGCCGTTCCGCTCGTCTCGCCTGCGCTTTCCGTCGTCCCCTCCCCTCCTGCCTTTGTCTCTTTCCCTTTCCCCCGTCCCTTCCCTTTTTTCTCTTTTTCCTTCCTCGCCGGGGGCCTCTCTTCGCCCCCGGTCTGGTTCCCCCTTCCTTTTTTCGTCGTCCCTTCCGTCGGGTTCCTCCTCCTGCCCCGTCCCTTTTGCCTTCCTTCGCTGCCTTCCCTCCCTTTCGTCTCCCTGCCTTCTTGCTGCTGCTCCGTTTGTTTGGGTTCGTCGCTTCTCTGTTTTCTCGTGTCCTCTGTCTTTTCCCCGCTGTTTTTGCCGCTCTCCCTTTCCCCGCTCTTTTCCTCGGCGCGTTCCCGCTTGTGCGCTCCCCCCTTCCCTCTCCCCCCGGGGTGCTTCGCTCCGCCCCCTTCCCCTCCTCCCGCCTCCTTCTTCCGCTCCTGCGTCTCGCTCTCCCTCTGGCGCTGCCCTCGTGCGCCCTGCTGTCCGTTCCGGTTCCCCGTCCGCCCCTGCTCCCCTTCCCGGTCCGGTCCCGCCCTCGTCCCCCTGCCCGTGCCCTCTCTCCCGGTCCCGGTCCCGCCGTTGCTCCCTCTCCCGTGCCTCCCCCCCGTCCCTTCTCGGCTCCTCCCCCGCGTCCTCTGCTCGTGCCGGCCTCTCCGCCGCCTCTCTCCCTCTGGCCCCTGCGGTTTTTCCCCTGCCTCCCTCCCGGGGGTGCCTCTTCTGCCCCCGGCGCCCTTCGCGCCGCCGCTGCTCGCGCCGCTGCGCCCCCTCCCGCCCGTCGTCGTGTCTCTCCCCTGGCGCCCCTGCTTTTCGTCCTCCCCGTTCTCCGTTCCTTCGCCCTCTCCTGTCGCCGGTTTCTTCCCCCTCTTCCTCCGCCCCTCGTCTCGCGGCTCTCGCCCCCTGCCGCCTGCCTTGGGTCCTCCCCCTCCCGCCTTCTGCCCGCCTCTTGCTGCCGCTCCTCCTGCCCTCGTCGCTCCCCGCCTCTGCCCTGCTCGCCCTTGCCGGCCGTTCTTCCTCCCTTGCCCTCCCTTCCCCTTTCCCTCCCCTCCCTTCCCTTTCGCGGCTCCTTCTGGTTCTCCGGGTGGTCCTGGTTCTCCGGGTGGTCCTGCTTCTCCGGGTGGTCGTGGCCCTTTCCCTCCTTTTCCTCCTTCTTCTCCTTCTCCTCGTGTTTCTGGCTCCGCTTTTGGTTCTGCTCGCGCCGCCGCTTTGCCGCTTGCTCTCCCCGCCTCTGTCGCCCCCGCTGCCCCCGCCGCTGCCGCTCGCCCTCCTCCTCCCGCCGCCGCTGCTCCTCTCGCTCCCTTTCTCCCGCGCCGCTGCCGCTCGCTTGGCTGCTCCGCTCCCCGCTGCTGCCGCTCCCCCGCCGCTGCTCCCCCGGTGGCCGTCCCGGTTCCTTCCGTCGTCCCCTCCCTGCGTTCGGCCCGCTTCTCTCCCCGCCCTTCCCCGGGCGTCGGGCGCCCGCTCTGCTCTTCCCTCCTCTCCCTCTCCGTTCCTCCCTCTTTCCGGGGTCCGGCGCCCTGTTTCTCCTTCTTCGTTCCCGGGCGTGTCTCCTCTCCTGCTCCTCCCCTCCGGCTGTTTCCCCCGCCTCCCCCTGTTGCCCGTCGTTTGTTTCCCCTTCGTCGGGGGGGTCCCCCCCCTCCGCGGCGGGCTTCTGTTGCTGCTCCGGCTTCTCCGTCCCCTGCTCGTTGCCTTCTGCCCGGGCCTTTTCGCTTGCTTTTCTTTCTCGCCGTCTCCCTTCTTTTCTCTTCTGGCTTTCCCCGTCCTCCTTCTCCTTCCCTTCCCGGTCGCGTTTCGCTTTTTCCTCTCTCTCTTCGTTCGCCTCTCGTCTGCGCCTCCTTCTCCTCCGTCCTTTCTTCTCCGTTTCTCCGCGCGGCTGGGCGGCGGGCTCCCTCTCGTGGCCGGCGCTTTCGCTTGCGCCGCCCCTCCGCCTTCTCGCCCTCCGCTGCGCGCGGTCGGGTCCCCCCCTTGTGCGGCGTCTCCTCCGGCTCCGCCCGCTCTGCTCTCCTGCCTTTTCGCCCCCTCCTCGTCGCTTCCGCCCGGCTGCGCCCTTCTTCGGGTGGGCGCGGGCGCCCGTTTCGCCCCCCCGCTCTGCCCCCCTCCGTTCGTTTTCTCGTCCCCTGGCTTTTTCCTCGCTCCGCCGCCCCGTCTCCCGGGGGCGTCGCGCCGCGGCGTCCGTTTTCCTCTCCCTCTTTGCGCTCCCGGCTGTCCTTTGCGCCCTGCTTCCTCCCCTCTGCTGTCCGTTCTGTCGCCGGCTTCCGTCTCCCTCGCTCCGCTCGCTCCCCCCGGGTGTGTGCTGGGTCCCCCTTCCTGTTTCCCCTGCCCGGCTTTTCCCTTTCGCCTCCCTCCCGTGCCCTCGTTCTCTCGCGCCCCCCTCTCCCCGCCTCCTTTCTCTCCCTTCGCCTCTTTCTGTTTCCTTTCCGTCTTGCCCCGTGGTCTCGGTTCTGCGGCGGTTCTCCTTTTCCTCGCTCTCCCTTGCTGGCTCTTTCCTTCTGCTCCCTCCGCCTTCTCCCCTTCTTTTTTTCGTGTCGGCTCCCTTCTTCGGGCGGGCTGCGCCCGCTCCCGCTCCGCCCCCCTCTCCTGCGCCGGTCGGTCGGTGGGGTCCTCCTCCCCTCCCTCCGCCCCTCCGCCTTCGCGCTCCCCCCCCCGGCTCCCTCGCCCGCTCTCCTTCTCGGCTGGCGCTCGTTCGCCTTCCCCTGTCCTTTTCCCTGTTTCCTTCTTCCGCCGCTGCGCCGTCCTTCTCTCCGTCGCTCCGCTCGCTCCCCTGCTCCCGTTGTCCCTCCCCCCTCGTTTTCCCTCCCTCCGCCCGTTCGCCTGCGCGCTCGCTTGTTTTGCTCTGCCCGCTCTCTTTTTTCCGTTTCGCTCCCCCCCTTCCCTTGTTCCTCCTTGCTCGTCCTCCTTCTCTCCTCTTGTCTTCCTTTTTTCTGGGCCCTCTTCTTCTTTCCCCCTTCGCCCCTTCTGTTTTCTTTCCCTTCCCCCGTCCTCTCCCTCGTGGCCGTTTTCTTCGTTCTTGTCCCTGCCTTCTTCCGTGTCGCCTCTGTCCCCGTGGCTGCCCGCCCCCTCTGGCGCGTCTGCCCCGCCGCTTCGGTCCTCCTGCTGTCGGTCCCCCCCTCCGCCTTCGCTTTCCTCCTTTTCCCCCCCCTCGCTTTTCTCCTCCCTCCCCTTCTCCTTTTGTCTCCCGGCTTCCTCCTCTTCCTTTCTTCGCTTCCGCCCCCGCCGTTTCCCTCCTTGTCCCCTTTCTCGTTCTTTCTCTTCCCTTCGCCTTCTTTCCTTGTCTCCTGCGTGCCTCCCCGGCTTCCTCGCTGGCTCCGGTTCCTTTGGTGGCGCCTCTTTTGTGTCGGCTGCGCGCGCGTCGGGGGGGTCCCCCTCCTTGTGTGGCTCCCTTCTTCGGGCGGGCTGCGCCCGCTCCCGCTCCGCCCCCCCTCTCCTGCCTTTCGCGCCCGCTCGGCCCCGCTCCCCCTCTTTCCGTCCCCTTTGTCTCGTCCCGGGTGCCCCGTGCCGCCCTCCTCTTTCGGGCGGCGCTTTCGCTTGCGGCTTCTTCCCCTTCCCCTTCCCCGGCGCGTTTCCCCCCGTCGCGTTTCCCCCCGGCTGGGTCCCCCCCGCCCTCCTCCTCCCGCCTCTCCCGGCTTGGCTTTTTCTCGTGTCGCGCTTCGTTTCGTCGCTCTCCCCTCCCCCCTCCCCGTCCCGCGTGCGCCCCTTTCCTCGGCCTCCGCCCCGTGCCCTTTTGCTCCCCTTGTCCCCTTGCGGGGCCCCTTCCCGCTCTTTTCCCTCCCTGTCTTCCGTCCTTCCTCTCTGGCTCCGCTCCTGCCTCGCGGTCTCGTCCCCTCCCCTCGCTGTCCGCCCGGCCCTCGGCTCTCCGCCGCCCCGTGCCTCCTTCCCTTCCCTTCTTCTTCCCCGGTCTGCTGTTCCTCGCCTCCCTGGTGCTGGGTGTTCTTTTCCCCCTCCTGCTTCCCCTCTCGTCCGCCTCTCTTTGCCCCCCTCCCGGGTCTCCCTCTTCTCCCTGTTCCCTGGCTCGTCTGTCCCGTCGCTCTTTCGGGCGCCCGTCTTCTCTCTTTTCCTGTCTTCTTTCCTTTCGCGGGTCGGTGGGGCGGGCCCTCCTCCCTCTCGCCCGCCCCTCCTCTCCGCTCCCCTCCCTGGCTCCCCTCCGCTGCCTTCGTCCTCTGGCTTCCTTCCCGCCTTTGCGGCTGCTTTCCCCCTTCTCTTCCCCGCCTCTGTCGCCCCTCCCCCCGCTCCTCTTCTTTTCTTCTTTCTCGGTCCCGTTCTCCCGTTCCTTTTTGCCTTCTTCGGTTCCGGGGTCCTCCCTTCCGTTCCTCGGGTCCTCTCGTCCCCTCCGGGGCCCTCCTCCCGCTTCTCCTCCTCCGCCCTCGTTGCCCGGCTCTGCGTGGCTGCCCTCCTTCCTCCGGTCTCGTCCCCCGTTCTCCGCTCCTCCCCCGCTCGGCCCCTTTCGCGCTCCGCCCGGCCCTGGCCCCTCGCGGCTCTCCGTCCGCCCTGGGTCCCGCTTCTTCTTGTTGTCCCCGCGCCCCGCGCCGCCGGCTCTCGCTCTTTCTCCTCTCCTTGTCCCCTTTCCGGTGTGCTCTCCTTCCCTTCGCCCTCCGTTCTCGCCCCTTCTGTGTTCCCTCTCCTCCTGCTTCCCCCTTCCTTGTCCCGGTTGTTGCCCCCTTCCTTCTTCCCGCGTTCCTTCTCGTCGTCCTTCTTCCCCCGCGCCGCGCTTGCTTGGGGGGGGGCCTCTCCCGCCCCCGCCCCCGCCCCTTCGCTTCCGGTTCCGGTTCCGGGTCCGGTTCCGGTGCCGGCTCCGCCCGCTCTGCCCCCTTCTCCGCTTCCCGCCCCCCCCCGCCTCTGCCTCGGGGGCCGCCCTCTTTCCTTCGTCCCTTTTGCCCTCTGTCTGGCCCCGGTTTCGCCCTTCCTGCTTTTCCTTTCGGTCTCTTTTCCTTCTTCGCTGTCTCCTCTTTCGCTCCCTCCGGCCTCTTCTTCGCCGGGTGCCGTGCTCCTCGTCCCTCTGCCTTTTTCGGGTCTTTGCGCCGTCCTGCTCCCTTCCTTCGTTCTGCCTTCCTCTTCCGTTCCGCTTTCTTCTTCGTTCTTCTGCTTCCTGGTCGTTTCCCTTTCCCCGTCCCTGTTGCCTCCCCCGCGCTGTTTGCTTTCTCTTCCCTTTCTTCCCTCTCTTTCTCCTTTTCTTTCTCGGCTCTCTCGCCGCCCCTCCCCGCCCTCCTTTTGCCTTCGCCGCGGCTCTTGCTCTCGTTCTCTCTCTCCTCTTCGCTTTGGCCTCTCTCCCGCTCCCCTTGCCGGGCCCGCTTCTCGCCTCTCTTCTCCTCCGCCCTCCGCCGGGCCTCTGCCCCCTTTCTTTTTGTTTTCCCCTTCCGCGCCTCGCTGTGCTCCTTTCCGTGTTGCCCCGCGGGCTCTTCTTCTTCTGCGCCGCCGGCTTTTTTCCTCCCCGCGTGCCTCCTTCCTGCCCCCTCCGCGTTCCCTCCGTCCCTTCCCCTCGTCTTTCCCGGCCCCGGTGCTGGCGCCCCTCCGTGCCCCGGCTGCTTTTGCCCCTTGCTTCTTCCGCCTTCTCGCGCCCCCGCCCTCTTCCCTCCGCTCTCGTCCTCTCTTGGTCGTGCGCCGGCGCTTCCCCCCGTCCCTTCCCTCTCCTTTCCCTCTCCCCTCCCGCGCGCTCTCGCTTTCTGCTCGCTTGCTGCCTTTCGCTCTTCTCGCCTTCCCTTTCTCTCGGCTCCCTTCCTGCGGGTGTGGGCGGCGCTTTCGCTTGCGCCGCCCTCCCTCCGCCTTTCGCCTCCCCCGGCGGCGTCTCCTCCGGCTCCGCCCGCTCTGCTTGCGGCTCCTTCCCCTTCCCCTTCCCCTCCCCTTCCCTTTCCCTTCCGCGCCGGTTCTGGTTCTGGTTCTGGTTCTGGTTCTGGTTCTGGTTCTGGCTCCGCCCCCCCTCTGCCCTCCCCTCTTTCCGGCTGGCTCCCCCCTCTTCCTCTCGTTCGTCGTCTCGCTTCTTCTCCTCCCCTCCCCCTGCCTTCCCTTCCCCTCTCTTTCCCTTCGTCTTTTCGGGTCGGGCGGCGGTCGGGCTCGGGTCCCCCCCCTCGCCCTCTCGCTTCTCCTTTCTCTTGGTGCCTGTTTCCGTGCGGCGCTCTCCCCTCTGTCGCTTTCCCCCTGCGCGGCGGGTGGGGGGCGCGTCCTCTCCCCCCCCCTTCCGCCTTCTCGCCTCCGTCCGGGCTTCCCTTTGGCCTCTGCGTTCGTTCGTGGTTTCCTGCCCGCCCCTGCTGCTGTTGTTTTTGTTTTCTTTTTCTTCGCTGCCTCCGGTCGTCTTGTTTTCCTGTGTCTCCTCCCCGTTTCTTGTTTTTCGGTGGCTCTTTCGCTTTTGCTTTTGCTTTTCTCCTCCCTTTTGTCGCGTCTTTCGCTTTTGCCTTCTTTTTTCTCCTCCTTCTGCCTTTCTCCTTGTTTTCCCTTTTCTTGTCGCTGCTTTCCTGCCCCCCCTCCTTTCGCCGGGTTCGTCTCTGGTTTCCGCTTCGGCTTCCCCGTTCTCTGCTGGTCTTTCCCTTTCTTTGCGCTCGCGCTTCTTTCCCTCGCCTCCGTTTTGCTCCCTTCCTGTCTTTCTGTTGCCCTCTTTTCTTCCCTCTTGTTTTTGCTTTTCTTCTCTTCGTTCCTTGTCTTTTCTCTCGTTTTGCTCTCTTCCCTCTTCCTTTTCGTTTCTTCTCCGCCCCTCTGTCGCTGTCCCCTCCCGTCCCTTTTCCGCGCCGCGCTTGCGCCTCCCGGCTCTCCTTCTTCTGGGTGGTGGTCGGGCTCCGCCTCTCCGCCTTCTCGCCTTCCTTTTCCTCGTTTTCTCGCCCCCTTTCTCTCGCGTCCTTGTTTCCTCTGTTGTGCTTCCGGCGTGTGCTCTTCTGCTCTCGGTCGCCGTTCTCCCTCGGTCCTTCCTCGGTGCCCGCTGTTCCTTGTCTGGGCCGTTTTTCTCTTTCGCGGTCCGCCTCCCCCTGTTCTTCTCCTCTTTCTTCTTCCTCCCTTTCCTCGGGGTCCTTTTCCTCTCTCGTCCTCTCGTTTCTTTCGCTCCCCTGCCGCGTCCCCCCTCTCGCCCGCTCTTCCCCCTGCCTCGTTTCTTGCGTCCCCTTCCGGCCTTCCTCCCGCCCCCCGTTCTTCTTCTCCCCTCCTCGCTTTCGTTCCCTCTCTTCTCCTTTCGCTCTTTCTTTCGTTCTCTTTCTCTTCTTTGCTTTTCGTCCTCCCCCTCCCCCTTTGTCCCCGCCCCCTCTGCTCTGCCTCTTTTTGCTGTTTCTTTCGGTCTCGCTGGTCTCTCTCTTTCTTTTGTCTTGTTCCCTCCTCTCCTCCTGCCTCTCGCCCTCTTCTCTCCTTGCCCTTCTCTCCCTGCTCCTCTCCCTCTTCTTTCCTCCTCCTGTTCTTCTTCGCCCCCTTCTTCTTGGCCGTTTTCTTCGTCTTCGCTCTTTTCTTGTTTTCTCTTTTTTTGCCTCTCTTTTCCCTCCTGGTTGCCTCTTTGGGCCCGCTTCTGCGTGGGCTTTCCTCCCCCTTCCGGGGCCCCCTCCCCTTCTGGTCCTCCCCTTCTCTGCCCCTCTCTCGGTGGCTGCCTTCCTTCCTCCGGTCTCGTCCCCCGCTCTCCGCTCCGTGCCCCGCCCTGGGTTCTCGCGGCTCTCCGTCCGTCTGGCGGCGCTTCCGCCCCGTCCCCTTCCTCCTGTCCCCGCGCCCCGCGTCTCCGGTCGTCGCCTTCGCCCCCCCTCCCCGGCCTCCTGTTCCGCTGTCCTCTCCCGGCCTTCCCCGCCGTTCTCCCGTCCGCCTCCCTTCTCCCCCTTTTCCTCCTTTCCGCCTCTCTCCTCCCGCTCGTTCTCCCGGCCCTTCTTCTCCCCTCGCGGCCCTCGCTCGCTGCTCCCTCCCCCTCCCTTTGTTCCCGGTTTTCCTGCTGCCGCCGGCCGTTTTCTCGTTCGCCTCCGTCCCCTCCCCCCCCCGTCGGTTGCCGTGTCGCCCCTCCCTTTTCGTTCTGTCTCCCTCCCCCGCTCGCCCGCTTTTCCCCTTCCTTCCCCCTTTTTTTGGTGGCGTCGGTCGCCTTCCTTCTGCCCGCGGCCCCTTCTTCCTTCTCGTCTCGCCTCTCTTCCCGCTTTCCTTCCTGTTGTCTTCCCCCCTTTTGCTCCCTCTCCTTTCCCTTCTCCCCCCGGCGCTGCTTTTCTTTTCTTCCCGGCCTTGTCTTGCTCCTGCTCCCTCGCGCCCCTTTCCCTCTTGCGGGTCTCCCCCCTTGTCCCTCTTCGCGCTTCCCTCCCTTTCGGGGCTTCCGCTCGTTTCCCCCCGCTTTCCCTTCCCCCGTTCCGGTTGCCCGCCCTGTTCTTCCGGGTCTCGTCTTCGTCGCTCCTTCCTGCTTCGCCGGGTTTGCTCGCGGTGCCGCTTGTTTTTCGGTTTCCCTCTCTCCCTCTCCGCCCCGTTCGGCGCCGGCGTTCCCTTCCCCTTTGCTTTCGCTCCCCCTCTCGCGCTTCTCTGTTCCTTCCCCGTCTCCCCCCCCTTCGGGTTTGGTTCCCTTCCTCCCCCTTCTTCTCCGCCTGCTGTTCTGCTTCGTGCTCCGCCTTCTCCGCTTTTCTTGCCCCTCTTCTCCCTTTTTTTGCTCCCTCTCCCCTTTTCGGTGTCCCCTCTCCCGCTTCTGCCGCTTTTCCCCCGTTGCCCCTTGCTGGGGCCTCCGGCTCCCTTCCCTCGGGCCGGGTTCGCTCCTCTCCGTTTCCTTCCCGCTCCTCTGCCTCGCGGTCGCCCCGCGTTCGCCTCCCCGGGTTCCTTTCCGTCGTCGCTGCCTTTTCCCTTCTTTTTTTTGTCCGCTCCCTCTGCTCCCCTTGTTCTTTTTCTTGCTCGGTTTCTTTGGCTCCCGTCCTCCCGTCCGCGCTCGTTTTTCCTTCTTTTTCTCCCCTTTGTTCGGTTCCTTGTTTTTCTTCTTCTCTCTTTTCCCGCTGTCTTCTCTCCTGGGCCCTCCCGCCTTTGCCGCTTTCTTTCCCCCCTTTTGCTTCCCCTCCCCCCTCTTTTTCTTCTGTGGCCTCTTTCTCGCCTTTGCTGTTCCCCCTCCTCCCCTTTTTTTCCCTCCTTGCTTCTTCCCCGCTCCTGTCGCCTCCCCCTTCGGTGGCCGTCTTGTTTTCGCCGGTCTTGTTTTCCCCTTCCGTTTCTCTGGTCTCTTTCGCTTCCTCTTCCCTCTCTTCCCTCCCGCCTCTTTCGCTTCTCCTTTCCTCGTCTTTGTTCTCGGTGTCCTTCCCCTCCTCTCCGCCCGTTTTCGTCCCTTCCGCCCTCCTGCTCTCCCGCCTTCCTCGCTTCTCGTTCTGTCTCTCCTGCCGCTGTTTCCTTCCTCGGTGTCTTTCGTCCCGTTGTGCCCGGTCTCGCGGGTGGTCTCCTCCTCGGCTTGGCTCCCGGTTTTGTTCGTTCCGGTTTCTTTCTTTGTGCTGGCGGCGTCCTTTCCGCCCGTCCCGGTCCTCGCCTTCTCCCCTTCCCGCGGTGTCCCTCCCCTGCTGCCTTTCTTCTCTCTTTTCTTCTTTCTCTTGTGTTTCGGTCCTTGTGGCGCTCCTCTTCCTTTCCCTTTTGTTGGCGCGTTTTTCCGCTTCTCCGGGGTCTTTGCCCGCTTCCCTCTTTTCGGTGTCTTGGCCCGTCCCTCTCTTGTGTTCTCCGCTGCCTCCCCTCTCTCCCTGTTTCCTCGCCTCGCTTTTGGCGGTGCCTTTCGTCCCTTCTTCCCCCCCGCTTCCCTGCTTTCCCTCCCCGCGCCTTCTTCCTGTTCTTGCCTTTCGTTGCTTTCCCTGTCGTTTTCGGTGTTTCCCCTTCTGTTCTCTTCGCCGGCTTCCCCTCTCGCGTCTCTGGTTTCCTCTCTGGTGCCGGTGCTGCTCTCTCCCGTCTGGTCCGGCCCTCCTTTCTCTTTCTCCTCCCGCCCCCCCCGCCCCGCCCCCGCCCCCGCCCCTTGGGTTCCGGTTCCGGTTCCGGTTCCGGTTCCCGCTCCGCCCGCTCTGGTTTCGTGCCCCCTGGTGTCCGCCCTTCTCCTCCCCTCTTCTCTCGGTCCCCGTCCTTGCTCCCCCCCCCGTTCCCTTTTTCGTTTCTCCCTGGCCGCGGTCTCCTTCCCTCTCCGGCTGTTCGGCGCGCTTGCCCCTGTTTCCCTCGGCGCCGCCGCGCTTGCGCCGCCGCCTCCGTCCCCCCCGCCCGCTCTCGCTCTCTCTTTTTCTCTTCTCCTTCGCTTTCTCCCCGCGCGCCTCCTTCCCCTGTCGTCTTGCCCCTTTCTCCTCCCTTTTTCCTTCCCCTGCCCCCTTCCTCCCTTTTTCCTCCGTCCCCGCCGTCCCTTTTGCTTTTGCTCTTCTTTTCTTCCCTCTTTCTCTGTTCTCTCCCTCTCTCTTCCCTCGCTTTGTTCGTTTCTTTTTCGCTCGTCCTTTTCTCTCTCCGTTCTTTCCCTCCTCCCTTCGGCGCCGGCGCGCTTGCTGGGCCGTCGTCCCCCCCGCCCTCCCGGGCGGGCCTCTCCCGCCCCGCCCCCGCCCCTTGGGTTCCGGTGCCGGTTCCGGCTTCGCCCGCTCCCGCTCCGTTTTGGGGGTTCGCTCGCCTCCTGCTCCTTTGTCTCCCCGTCCGCTCTCCTCCCTCCGGCTCCTCCTCTGTCCTCGCCCGCTCGCCTCCGTCCCCTCCGTTTTTCCTCGCGTTTCCCCTTCCCCTTTTCCTTCCCGCCCTTTCGTTCTTTTTTTTTTCGCTCTGTCCTTTTTTCCGCCTCTCTTTTTCCCTTCCTCCCCCCTCTGTCTCTCTGGCTCGGCGCGGCCGCTCCGCCCCCCCGCTGTTTCTCTTGCCCTTTCGTCCTGCCCTCTGTTTCCTTTGCCTCCTCTCCGCCTCCTCCTTTTCGCCTGGCCCTTTTTTCTCTTTTCCCCCTGCTCCTGTCGCCGCCCCCTTTTCGGGCTCCCTCGCGCCCTCCTTCGTCCTTTCCTCCCTTTGCCCTCCGCGCTTTCTTCCGTTTCGCCGCTCCTCTTTTCGGTCCTTTCCCTTTCTCTCTTCCTCCCCTCGGTTTCTTCCTTCTGCTCGGTGGCTTTTTTCTCTTCCCTTTCCGTCTTTTCCGTCCTCCCTCTCCTCCCTTCGTCGGTCCCCCTGCTCTCTCCGTCCCGCCTCTTTGTCCGCTCCCTCCCCGTCTTGTTGCTCCTCCCCTCCCCCTCGCCCTGGCCCCCTGTCTTTCCCTTTCCTCTCCGCTTTCTTTCTCTTTCTCTTCCTCCCTCCCCTTCTTGGTCTGGTTCCTTCCCGTTTTGCTCGTCCCCGTCCTTTTGTCTTCCCTTTGCCTTTCGTTTTCGTCTCGTGTTCGGTGCTCCCCTCTTCGGTTTCCCCCTCCTGGCCTTCCCTTCTTTTCTTTCTTCGTTCCCGCTGGTTGTCCTTTCGCTTTCTTCCCTTTCTTCGTTTTCCTCGCGTTTCTCTCCTCCTTGGCCCGCCCTCTTTCCTTCGGGTTCCGCTTCGCCGCTCCCTCCCCCGCCGCGCTTCGGTGCCTCCCTCTTCTTGTGTTCCCGCGCCCCCTTCCGGGGCCCTCCTCCCGCTCTCCTCCCTCCCGCTCCTCCGGCCGGCTTCTCCGGTTCCGGCTTCGCCCGCTCTTCTCTTTTTCTCTGGCCTGCTTCCTGCCTCCGGGTCTCGTCCTCTCCTTCGCGCTCCTCGTCCTCGCCCTGGGTGCTCGCGGCTCTCCGTCCCTCCTCCGTCCCTCTCTTGTTGTCCCCGCGCCCCGCGTCGCCGGTTCTTTCGTTCCTTCTCCTTCTCCTCTTCTTCGCGCTTTCTGGTTTCTTTCGGCTTCCGCCTCTCCTCTCCCTTCCTCCCTCTCCGGTCTCCTCTCGTCGCCGGGCCCGCCGGTTCTTCTCTGCCCTTCCGTCCTCTCCGCTTCCCGCTCCCCCCTCGCCTCTCCTTCCTTCTGGCGTCCGCTCTGTTTTCCTTTGTTTTTTTTTTTCCGTTCTCCGTCCCGCTCTCCCCCCCTCCCTCGCGCCCCGGGGCGGGGGCGGTCCCTCTCTCTTCTTCTGTCTCCGGCTTCCTCTCTTTGTTTCCCCTTTCCTTGGTTCTTCTCTCCTCCCGTCCCGTCCCCTTTCCCCGCCCTCCTGTGCGCCCTGCCTTTCCCGCCCGGCTCCTTTTCTGGCGGTTCTGCCCCTCTCCCTCCCTTTCCCGCCCGGCTCCCGTTGTGCCCGCCTTGTCTTCCTTCTGGTGCCCTTTTTCCCCCCTCCTTCCCTTTTCTTTTCTCCTCTTCCTCTCCCTCCCCTTGCCGCGCTTCTCTGCCCCCGTCGTTTCTCCCCCCTCTTGTCCCTCCCCTTTCGCGCTTGCTGTTTCTCCGGGGCCGGCGCCCGCTCGCGCTCTGGCTCCTCCGCCCCCCCTTCGGTTCCGCTCCTTGGGGGGGGGGGTTCGCGCGTTTTCCCCTTCCTGTGTCGCCTGTCCCGCTCTTTCTTCTCCCCGTTCTTCCTGTTTCGTCGTTTTTCCCGCTGCCGCCCCCGCTCCCCTGGCTCTTTTTCCCTTTCTTCCCGGTCCCTCTGGTCTTTCTCTGTGCCCTCCTCCCTTCCCTCGTCCCCCTCTGTCGGTCGTTCTGTCGCTTTCCCCCGTCGCCTCTTCGCGTCTTCTCCTGTCCCTCGCTTCCTTCCTGCCCCTCGCGGGCGGGGTCCCCCCCCCGCCTCTTCCTGTTGCCTTCTTCCCCTCCGGCTCCCCTCCCTTTCGCCTTCCTCTTTTCGCTCTTTGTGCTCTCGCTCCTCTTCTGTCTCGCGCCCCCCTTTTTTGCCGTTTCCTCTCCCGCGTCTCCTCTCTTCCCCCCCTGGCCGCCCTTCTCGCGGCTCTGGGTGCCCCCTTCCGCCGCTGCTCTCGCCCTCTGCGTCCTGCTGCTCTTCCCCGCTCTCCCGCCCCTTTCGCTCCCTTGTCTGCCTCTCCCTCTCTGCCCTTCCCGTTGCCGTGCCTGCTCTCGCCCCCTCCTTCTCTGTCCTCCCCTGCTCTCCGCGCGGCTGCTCGTGCCTTCGGTCTTGCTCCCCGCTCTCTCGCCCCTTCTCTTTCCTTCCCCCGCTCCCCCTGTTTTCGGTCCCTCTCCTTTTCCCTTTCCCGCTCCCCCCCCCCTTGCCGCCCCTCCTGTCGGCCCGGTGCCCCTTGCCCGGCCTGGTTTCTTTCCCGCCGCCTTCCCCCCCTCCCTCTCGTGCTGGCTTCCCCGTTCCCCCCCTCTCCCCTCGTTGCGGTTCCTCCCGTCGCCCCTCCCCCCGTTCTCCTCTCTCCTTCTCTCGGTGCTGCCGCTCGCGTCTTCGGGTCCCGTCCGGCTCGTCTCTCTTTCTCTTTGCCCGCCCCTCGCCCTCCTCCTTTCCCGGTCTGTCTCTGTTTCCCTTCGTCTCCGTTTTGGCGCTTCCCCGGGCGGCGCTTTCGCTTGCGCCGCCCCTCCGCCTTCTCGCCCTCCGCTGGCGCTTGCGCCCCCCCCCGGCTGCCTTTGTGGCCGTTTCTCCGGGCCTCTGCTCTTCCCCTTTTCGCCGGTTTCCCCTCCCCCTCCTGCCCCGTGGTCTCCTCTTCTTCTTCTTCGGCTTCCTCCCTTTCTCCTTTCTCCTCGCTTTCTCTGGCTTCGCGTTCGCTCTCGCCTTTCTCCCCGCTCCCGTGTTTGTCGTTTTCTCTCGTCGTTCTCTCCCCGCTGGTTTCGCTCTTCCTTCCTTCCGCTTGTCTTCCTTTTCGGGCGCCCGCTTTCGCTTTCCCTCTTCCCTCCTTCTCTCGCCTTTTCCTTCTCGCTTTTCGTCCCCTCCCCTCCTGGCTGGGCTTGCTTCCGCCGGGCCCGGGCTTTTTGGTCGCGTCCCCGCTCTCCCTCCGCTCGTCGTTCTCCTTTCCGGGCGCCCGCTCGGCCTCGCCTTTCTTCCGCGGCTTGCCGCCCCCTTTTGTTTCCCTCCTTCGCTTCCCCCCGTCCCCCCCCGTTTTTTTCCCTTCTTCTCGCGTTCGGTTCTTTCCGGTCGGGGCGGTGCGCTTCCTCCTCTCGCCTCCTCGTTCCCCCCTCCGCCCCGGGCGGTGTTTCCTTCTTTTCTTCCTTCTTTTCTCCTTCTTGTTGCCCCGTTTCTCTCCCCGTCGCCGCCCGTTCTGGTTTCCTCCTGCTCCTTTTTGTTTTCTCTTCCGCTTTGTCGTTTCCCCCTCCCCGCGCGCCGCTTTCTCGCGTCGTCCTCTCCGCCTTTGGCCTTCCCCTTTCCTTCCCGCCCTTTCGTTCTTTTTTCGCTCTGTCCTTTTTTCCGCCTCTCTTTTTCCGTTCCTCCCCCTCTGTCTCTCTGGCTCGGCGCGGCCGCTCCGCCCCCCCGCTGTTTCTCTTGCCCTTTCGTCCTGCCCCTCTGTTTCCTTTGCCTCCCTCCTCCCCCCCCCCCTTCCCTGTTTTTCGCTTTCTCTCTTCTTGCTCCCGTTGCTCTTCTTCTCTTTTGCGCTTTTCCGGTTTTTTTGGTCCTTCTGTTCGCCCGTTTCTGCCCTTTCTTTTGCCTCCTCTTGTTTTCGCCTCTTTGGTTCTTGTCGGCGCCCGCTCGGTTCTTTGTTTCGTTTTGTCTTTTTTGTCCTTTTTTCCGTCGTCTCGTTGCCGCCGGGTCTGCCTCGGGCCCTGCTTTCCTTCCCCCCCGTTCCTGTTCCGCTCCTCCTCTTCCTCTTCCTCCTCCCCCTGTTCGTGTCCCGCCGCTGCCCCGCTCCGGGTTGCCCCGTTTCTCTCCCCCTCGGCTTTCCTCGCGGCCGTTTCGCTTCCTGTGCCGTCGTCGCGCTTGCTGTGCCTCCGTCCCCCCCCGTCTCCGTCGTCCCCTTCCCGCCCGCCCTTTCGCTCCGCCTCCTCGTCTGTTTTTCTCTCTCCCCTTTCCCGCGCGCTTGCGTCCCTTTCTCTGTCCGTCCGCTCTTCCTTCTCCGCTTTTGTGCTCCTGCTCGTCCCTCTCCGCGGTCCTCTGTCCCCCTTCCCTTCCTGCCTGCCTTTTCTGTTCCGTCTCGTTCCTGTTCTTTGTGTGTGTGTGTGTCGGTCCCTCTCCTGCCCGCTCGCTTTCGTGTCTCTCCCCCTTTCTGTCCCCGGGGTGGTCGCCCCGTCTCTGCGCTTGCCCCTCCTGCCCTTTCGGTTCTCTCGGCTGGCCGCGCTTGCGGCTCTTTCCCCTTCCCTTCCCCTTCCCCGGTTCTGGTTCTGGTTCTGCCGCGTTTCCCCCCGGCTGGGGGGGGTCCCCCCCCCCCCGCCTTTCTTCCGGCGGCCGGCCCCTCCCCCTCTTTTTCCGCCCTCGTCCTCTTTTCCCCCTCTTTCTCTTTCGGTCCCGTGTCGCTCCCTCTTGCCCTGTCCGTCTCTCTCTCCTGCTCCCTGTCCTTTTCGGTCTTCCGCCGCCCTTTTTTGCCTTCTTCGCTCCCTTTTCTCGCCGGTGGGTTCTCCGGGGGGCGGGTCGTCCGCCGGTGGGCTGGTGGCGCGGTTCCTTGTGCGGCGTCTCCTCCGGCTCCGCCCTCTGCTCTCCTGCCTTTCGCGCCGCCCGCCCCCTTCCGGGCCGCCCCTCTCCCGCCTCCTTCCCTCTTCCCTTTCGCCCGCGCTTGTCCCGCTTCCCTTTTTCGTTTCCTTTCGCCCGCCCTCGTCCCCGCCCTCGCTTCCCCTTCTTCCCCGCTTTCCTTCCGTGTGCCCCTTTCGCCTCCTTCTGTCGGGGCTCCCCTGGTCGGCCCCTCCCCCTTCCCCGCCCCCTCCTCCCCCCCCCGTCCGCTCTCGCTTTCGGCGTTTTCTTTTTCTCTGTCTGCTTCTTCCCTCGCTTGCGGCTGTTCTCTCGCCCGTTTTCGTCTCGCTCGTTTCCCGTTCGCTGCTTCTCTGGTTTTTGGCGTCGGCGCGCTTGCGGTTTCTCCCCCGGCTCCGTCGTCCCCCCCGCCCCCCCTCCGCTCTGCTCCTCTTCGGCGCCGGCGCGCTTGCTGTGCCGTCGTTCCCCCTCGCCCGCTCTCGTTCCCCCCCCCCCCCCCGTTCTTCTTCTGCGCTCCCTTCTTCGGGGGCTCCCGGCTTGTCGCTGGCCGGCGGTCCTCCTTGCCCTTCTTTGCCCTCCCCCGGGTTCGTTCGGTTTCTTCTTTTTTTTTTGTTTTTCCTCTCCCGCTCCTCCTTTCCCTCTTCCGCTCCCTCCCCGCTCTCCTCTTCCCCTTCCTTCCCCTCTCTCGTTTCTCGTCCCGCGGTTTTTCCTTTCCGGTCCCCCTTGCCTTCCTTTGTTTTCTTTTCGCTGCGTTTGGTGCTGGCTCTGCTTGCCCGCTGTCTCCCTGCTTGCCCCCTGCTCCTCGCCCGTTTCCTTTCCTCCCTCCCGGCTCTCCTCCCTGCGTCGCTTTTGCTTGCTGCTCCTTTGGCTCCCCCGCCCGCTCTGCTCTCCGCCCGCTCTCGCTCTGCCTTCTTTTCTTCCCGTGGTGTCCCGGTGCGTCTCGCCTTTCGGCCTCCCTTCCCGTCCGGGCCCGCTCCCTTCTCTCCCCCGGTGCCCCTGTCCGCCCCCCCCCTTTGCCTTTTCTTCCCTTCGCCGCTTTCCGCGGCTCTCCGCCTCTTCGTCGCGCTCCGTCGTTGTTCCCGTTCCTTCCTTCCCCGCTTTCCTTCTCGTCGTCGTCCCTGCCCGGTTGCTCGCCCCCCTGGGTCTGCCCCCCCCCGGGCCCGTGCGTCCCGCCGTGCGGCCTCTTGGTCCCTGGCCTCCCGGCTGCCCTGGTCCTTTCGCCGCCTGGCTCGTCTCTTCCCTCGTCCCCTCGCTCGCCCGGTTCCCGGCGTTTCTCCTCCGTCCTCCCTCCTTGCTGCCTCCCTCCCCTTCTTCTTGTCTTCTTGCTTCTGCCGCTCTCCCTCTTCTGCCTTGCCCCCTTCCGTGCCCGCCGTCGCGGTCCTCCGTCCGCGGCTCGTGTTCTTCCTCCTTCCTCGGTTTCCCGGGTCCTCCGCCGGTCCCCCGCTCTCCTCCGGGTCCGCTTTTCCTCGCGTTCTCTGTGCGGCGGTCGTCCCTGCGGTGTCGCGTCCCTCTTTGTTCCTCCTTCGGGCCTGGTCCTTGGCGCCGGCGCCCTCTTCTGTCCTCCCTGCCGTTCCCGGCCGCCGGCCCCGCGCCCCCCGGCTTCGCTCCCCTCGTCGTCTTTGCCGCCCCTGCTGCCTGCCCTCGCTCCGCTCTCCCTTTTTGTTTCTCCCTGCCCGTGCCCGCCTTCCCCCTCCCGCGTCCTGTGGCCCCGCCGGCCCTGCCTCCCTCGCCCGTTTCTGCCCCCGCCGTGCCGTCTGTTCTTTCCTTCGCTGCCCCCCGCCCCCCTTCCCCCCTTGCCTGTTCTCTGGCCCGGCCGGCGCGTGTCCGCTCTGTTCTGCCTCCTTTCCCCGGTTTTCCCTTCCGCCTCCCGCTCTCCCCGTGTTGCCCGGCTGTTTTCCGTTCCTGTTGTGCCCTTGCGGCTGCGTCCGTGTCCTTCCCGCCTCCCTGCCCTTTCTTTGTCCCTTCTTCCTCTCCCGTGTTCCTTTGCCCCCCTCGCTCGGTCCGGCTCCGCCGGCCTCCGCCCCGTCCTCCTGGCCTCCCTGTTGTGGGCTCTCGCCGTGCTGCCTCTCCCTCGCCCCCGCGCTGCGCTTCTGCGCGTTTGCGCTCCTCTCCCCCCTCGGCCCCCCTCCGCCCCTGGCTTGTCGTCTGCCCTTCGGCTGCCTGCCTCCGCCCTTGCTCGTCCTCGTGCCTCCCCCTGTCCCGGTGCCTTCCCCTTCGGCTTGGTCCTCCCCCTCGTCCCTGCTGCCCGGCGTTTTCGCCCTCCGTTTGCTTTTTTCTTCTCCGTCCGTCCCTGCCCGGCTTTCGCCTTCTCGTCGGCTTCCTCGTCTGCGCGGCTCTGCTTCGTGTTCCGTCGCCCTCCGGTTCGTGTCGCGGCCGTTGCCCGGGCCTCCTCCCCTTTTCCCTCCTCGCTTCTCTTTTTTTTCCCTCTCCCCCCCTTCTCGCTCGGTGCTCCCTCTTCCCCCTCGGCGGCTGCTCCTCTCTGGCTGTGTTGTGCTGTCGTCCCCCTCCGCTCTCCCGGTGTGTGCTCTCTTTCGGTTCCCTTGTGCGGCGCTCCCTCCCCCCGCTCCCGCCGGCGGCCGCTCCTCGCCCCGTGGCCGCTCTCCTGCCTTTCGCCTCCTCCCCTTCCCTCGTTCGGTTTTCGCTCGTTTCCTTCTCTCCTTCTTCCGTTTTCCTTCTTTTTCTGGTTCGCTTCCCGCCTCCGTTCTGCTTCCTTCTCTTTTCTCGCCCCCGTGCTCTGCCCCTCCCTCTTCCGCGGCTGTCCGCGTCCCTCTCCCTCCCCCCCCCTCTCTCTCTTTTCCTTCGCCCTTTCCGCTTCCCTTCCCCTCCGCCTTTCCCTTTCCCCTTTCCCTTCCCCTGTCCCCCGGCTCCGGTTCTCGTCCTGGCGCGTTTCCCCCGGTCCTGGCCCTGGTTTGGGTTTCGGTTCTGTCTCGTTTGTTGGTGCCTTCTCTTCCCGGCTCTCTCGGGCCGCTGTCCCCTCTCCTTTTTCGTCTCCCTTCCCCGTGCCTCTCGCCGGCGGTCTCCCCTCCCTTCCCTCCTCCCCCGTTCTGCCCGTCGCTGTCTGCCTTTTTCCGCCCCTTCCCCCTGTCCTTCTCCTTTCCCCGCCCCTCTCCCCCGTTCCCTCCCGGGTTGCCTTCTTCCTTTTCCGCGTCCCTGCTCCTTTCGGGGCTTCTCGTTTTTTTTTTTTGTTCCCTTTCCGGCGCCTCCCTTTCTTGGCCCGCCGGGCTGCGCTGTCCCCTCCGTCGTTTCGTCGCCTTTCCGCGTTCGCCTCTCTTGTTTCCTCGTCTCCCCCGCCTCCGTCGGCTTTTTTTTTTCCTCCTTGGCCTTTTGCGTTTTCTTTCCTTTCCCCGCCGCTCTTTCGTTTTCTCGCGCGCGGGGGGGGGGCGGGGTTGCGTGTCCCGCTGTTCCCTCCCCCCCCCCGTTGGCGCTGCCCGTTTCCCCTTCGTCTCTCTCCCCGTCTCTCTCCCCGTCTTCCTCTCTGTGTCTCGCCTTTCCCCTTTTTCTTGTTTTCGTCGGCCCGCGGGCGGCGCTTGCCTGTTTCCCCTCCTCGTCGCCGGGGTCCCCCCGCCCCCTTGTCTCCCTCCGCCTCTCCGCCTTCTCGCCCTCCGCCCTCCCCTTCTCTCGTTCGCCCTCCGTGTCTCTCCGCCCGCTCTTTCGCCCTCGGCTTTCGCTGTCCCCCCTCTCTCTTTGTGCTTGCCCTCTCCCGCCCCCGCCCCGCCGGTTCCGGTGCCGGTTCCGGTTCCGGCTCCGCCCGCTCGCCCTTTCCGTCTTTCCTTTGTCTCTCCTCGCCGCGCCCGCTCCCCTGTTCTTCTTTCCTTTCTTTTTTTTTTTCGTTCCCCTCTTCCTCTTCGGCTTCCTCCCCCCCCCTTTTTTTTTTGTTCGTTCGGTTTGCTCCCTTCTCCTCTGGCCTTGTGTCCGGGGCGCCTGGCTGCGCGCTCGGGTCTCTTCCCCGCCTCCTCCCCCCTCCCCGTCCGCTCCCCGCTTCTTTCGTCTCTCTCGCTCCCTGGTCGCGCTTGCTCCTGTTCCTCTCCTGCTCGCTGTTCGCTTCCTCTTCGCGGCGTCCTCTCCTTCTCCCTCCGGGCTCTTCGCCTCGTGGTCCTGCGTCTGCCTTTTCCTCCTCTTTCTGTGCGTTCGCCTCTCTCCTCTCCTCCTTCCTTCTTCGGCGGCTTTCCCTCCGCCCTCGCTTTTTTCCGTGTGTTCTTCGCGGTGCGCTTGCCTCCCTTCCCTTTTTTCCCTCCCTCTCGTTCTTCCTTTTTGTGTGGGCTGGTCGCGCCGTTCCTTCTGCGGCTGCTCCGGCGGCTCCGCCCGCTCTGCTCTCCTGCCTTTCGCGTCGCCCGCCCCCCTCTCTCCGCCTTTCGCGCCCGGGGGGGGGGTCCCCCCCCTCCGCTCTTGCCGGCCTTCCCTTTCTTTCCGCTCCCGGCCCTTTCCCCCTCGCTCGCCTCCTCTCGCTCTTCCGGTGCCCCTTTCCCCTTCTCCTTTTCGTCCTCTCCTTCCCCCGCCCTCTCCTCCTTTCGCGGGTGTCTGCGGTCCCGTCCCCCCTTTCCCGCTTTCTCCTTCCTCCCTCTTTCCCTCCCCGTCGGCCTCCCTCCCGCTCCTTCTTCTGTTCCCTTTCCTTGTTTCCTTGCTCGCGTTTCTCCTCTTTCGTCGCCTCCCTTCCTCCGGTCCTCTTTCCCCTCTTTCCTCTTTCCTCCTTCCTTCCCTTTTTTTTTTTCTTCTTCTCCTGCCCCTTCCCCCCGCGCCTTTCCCCCGTCGCGGCGGCGGCGGCGGTTCCCTTCCGCCTTCTCGCCCCCCCTCCCCGGCTTCGCCGCCTCCCCGCCCCCCCGCGCCCCGTGCTTCTCCTTTCCTGGTCCCTGGCTGTCTTCCCCCTCGCGTCTGTTGGTTCCCGTCCGCCTCGTCCCTTTCCCTGTCGCTTTTCTTCCGTGCTCGGTGCTCCCTTCTGCTTTGGTCTCCTTCCTTCTGTCCCGTCGTCCGGTCCGGCCGGCGGCTCCTCCTCTCCCCTCTCCTCCTTTCCCCCTTGCCCTCGTCGTGCTGTCTTTTTTCTCGTTCCGGTCTCTCCTCCCTCCCTCGCCTCCGTCCCTTCCTTGGTCGCGCGCTCCTTTGTCCCCGTCGTCGCTGTCGGTTCGCCTCCGCCCTGTTTCGTCTCCCGTTGGCCTTCCCTCCCGCGTCTCCCGCGCCCCCCTCGTCCCCCCGCGGGTGCTGGCGCGTTTCTGCCTCCCTCTGCCCCCTCTCCCCCCCTTTTTCCGCCTTTGTTTTTTCCGTCTCCCGGCCCCCTCTTGCTGTGCGCCGGCCCTTCCTCCCCGCTCCCCTTGCCCGCTCCCTCCTTTTTTCGTCTCCTTCCTCCGCGGTTCGGGCTCCCCCTTCCGGCGTTCGTGTCGGCGCTTGGTCTTTTGTCTGCTCCCTCTCTCGCTTCCCGGCGCGCTCTTTTCGTGCGGCGCTCGTCCCGCTCCCGTTCTCGCTTGCCCCTTCCGCCTCCCGTGCTCCTTTGTTTCTCTCTCCTCCCCTCCTCGCTTTCCTCCCTCCCCCCCGGGCGTCTTGCCCTCGGTCGGGCGCGTTGTTTGCTCCCCCTGTCTCTTCGCTCGGCGTGTTCGCGTCCCTTTGCTCCCGTTCTCTTTCTCCTCGCTCTCGCTTGGCTTGTTTTTCGGTGGCGGCCTTTTTTCGCTCCTTGCCCCCCTCCGCCTTCTCGCTCTTTTCCTTTTTGTGTGGGCTGGCCGCGCGGTTCCTTGTGCGGCTGCTCCTCCGGCTCCGCCCGCTCTGCTCTCCTGCCTTTCGCGCCGCCCGCCTCCCCTCTCTCCGCCTTTCGCGCGGGTGGGGGGGTCCCCCCCCCCTCCGCTCTTTTTTCTGCGCCGCGCTTGCTTGCGCTCCCCTTCCCTCCCCCCCTTTTTTTTTCGCCCCCCTTCCGCGCTCCTCCTGCCCTTCCCCCCCCGCGTCTCCTTTCCTGGTCCCTCGGGCGCTTCCCCTCCCCTTTCTCTGTTCGCCTCCGCGTCCTCTTGCCTCCCTCTCTCCCTTTTCCGCTCCCGTTCGCGCTTGCGGCTCCTTCCCCTTCCCCTTCCCCTTCGGTTCTGGTTCTGGCTCTGGCCCGCCCCCTCGCGTTCGGTTTTCTTCCCCGCGTCGGGTCCCGCTCGCGTTTCCGTGCTGCCCGTGTCCCGCGTGCTCTTTTTCTCCCGGTGCGCGGCGCGTGGGCCCGCCCCCTCCCCCCCCTTCCCTCTTCCCCTCCCCCTCGTCCTTTTTTCCCTTCGGCTCTTTTGTGCCTTCCGGGCGGGTCTCGGTCGTCCCTTCCCCGTTTCTCCGGCCGCTGCTCCTGCCGCTCTTCTCGCTCTCGCTCTCTGTGCTTCTTTCTCTCTTCTCCTCTTCTGTCTCGCGTCTTTTTTTTTTCTCCGCCGTTTCCTCTTCCTTTCTCTCCGGCTTCTGTTTCCCCCGCCCCGGCGCGCTTGCCTGTTTCCCTTCCTCGGCGCCGCCTCCCTGCCTCCCCGGCCCGTGTTCTCGGTTCTTCTCCTTCCGTTTCCCCTTCTCCTGCTTTCGTCGCGGCGCGCTTGCCTCTCCGTGTGTCCCTCTCCCTCCCCGCGCCCGCCCCCGCCCCGCCGCCGCCCGCCCTTTGGGTTCCGGTTCCGGTCCCGGTTCCGGTTCCGGTTCCGGTTCTGGTTCCGGTTCCGGCTCCGCCCGCTCTGTCTCCCGCTCGTTTCCGTTTCCTCCCTCCCGTTTTCCTCTTTCCCGGTTCCCCTTCTCCTCTCTCTCGCTCTGCCTCCTTTCTTTCCTCTCTCTGCCCTTCCCCCCTGGTTCTCGCCCCGCCGTTTTCGCTCTTCTCTCTTTCTTCGCTCTTTTCTGTGGCCTCTTTGTCCTTCTCCGTCCCCTCCTCTCGTTTCCGTTTTCTTTTTCCTCGGGTTCTTTGCTCCTCTCTCGTGTTCTTTCCTCTTCCTCGGTTTCCGCTTTCTCGGTTTCTCTTCTTTCCTTGTCTCCCTCGGTGCTGTTTCCCTCTTCTTTTTCTTTCTTTTCCTGTTCCTCCCTCTTCGCCTCCGCGCCTTGCCCCGTCCCCCTCGTCCTCGTCTCCCTTTCGCTGCCGCTCTCGCCGTCTCTTTTCCTTCTCCTGTGTTTCCCTTCTTCCCTTCTCCCTCGCTCTTTTCCCTCGCTCTGGCGCCGGTGGCCGCGCGCTTGCGCCTTCCTCCGGCGGGTTTCCCGGTTTCCCTGCCCTTGCCCCTCCCCTCCGTCCTTTCCCTCCTCTTTTCTCCCCTCTTTCGCGTCCGCGTCCCGCGGGCGGGGTCGCCCCCTCCGCTCGTTCTCGTTCTTCTTCCCCTCCTTTCCCCCCGTCGCGTTCGGTGGCGGTTTCCCCGGCGGTGCTCGCTCTGCCGCCCTCCCTTCCCCTCCTGCTCTCTTCTTTGTTCCCCGTCCCTCTGGGCTGGTCCTTTCCTCGCCCCCCCTCTTCCTCGTCTCGGTCCCTCCTGTCTCCTCCTTCTCCTCTGTGCCTTCTTCTCGCTCGTTTTCTCTTCTTCTTCGCCCTGGTCGGCTCTCTCGTTCTCCCTCTCCCCCCCGTCCCTCCCGCTTTGCTCGCTGTTTCGCCCTCGCGCCCGTTTCCCGTTTCCCGTTTCCTCCTCCCCGGGCCTCGGGGGCCCGTTTTTCTTCGCTCGCTCGGTCCCCCCCTCTCGCTTTCTCTCTGTCCCGGCTCGCCGCTTCCGCTTCCCCCCTCCCGGCCTGTTCTTCCCCCTCCCCGCGCTTCGCTCCCTGGTCGCGCCCCCGTTTTCCCCCCGGTCGGTTGGGTGTTCGCCTCCCCTGTTTCTTCCCGTTCGGCCGTTCTCGGTTCCCTTTCCCCGTCCTCCTTCGTTTTGTCGCTTCTCTCGTTTTCTTCTCTCTTTTCCCTTCTCCCTCCCCTTTCCCCTCGCCTCCTCGCCCGCTTCGTTGCTCCTCGGCTCGCCGCGCTTGCTGCCCTCCCTGGGTTCCCCTCCGCTCTCTTCCTTCTCTTCTTTTCGTTTTGTTTTGTCTTTTTCGCTTGTTTCCCTTCTCTCCTTCGTCTGTTTTTTTCCTTTTTGCCTTTCTTTTTTTCTCTCTGCCTCCCCTTCTCCGCCGCCCTTTTCCCCCTCCTCCGTTTCCCTTCGTTTCTCCCTCCCCGTGGCCTTTCCTCCTCGTGTCCGTTTCCTTCGTTTCCCTCTTCGTGGTGCCTTCCGTCTGCCCTCTTTTCGTCCTGCTTCTCTTCTTCCTTTCTTCTCTTTCTTTGCCGTCCTTTTCTCTCTGCCCTTTTGCTTTCGCGCTCTCCTCGCTGCGGGTCCCTTTTTCGGTCCCCTCCTTTCGCTGTTCCCCCGGGTTCCCTTTCGGTGTTCTCTTCTTTCTCGTCTCTGCCGCTTTCTTCTTTCTGGCTCTCTTTTGCGCCTTTTTTCCTCGTGCTCTTCCCCCTCCCGTTGCCTTCGGTGCCCCTGCCCTCCTTTCGGTCTTGCCTCCGTTCCTGCTTTTGCCCTTCCTTTCTTCCCTCCCTTTCTTTTCTTCGGTCGTGGTGTCCCTCTCCCTTCTTCCCCTCCCTCTTTCCTTCCCGGCCCCGCCCCGGCGCTCTCTCCGGTTCCTCGCTCCTGTCCTCCTCGCTTTCGTGTTTCCCGTCTTCCCCGGTGTCGCCTCCGCTGTCTCTTCCTTTCCTCTCCGTGCTGGTGCTTCCGGTTCCTCCTTTTCTTTTCGTCCCGCCTTTCCTGGGTTCCCTGTCCTTCTCGGTCCTCTTTTTCTCGCTGTCGCTTTCTGCCGCCTTCTCGCCTCCCTTTCCCCGCTCCTCCTCCTTTCGGCTTTGCCCGTTCTCTCTTGTCTTGCCCTTTTGTTGCCGTTGTTTGCTTCTTTCTTTCTGTCTCCGTCTCTTCCTGCGGTTCTTCCTCTCCTTGTTCCTCCCCTGTTCTCCCCGCGTCCCTTTTCCGCGTCGCGGCTGTGCGGCGGGCTCCTTCTCCTGGGCTGCGCCCGCTCCCGCTCCGCCCCTCCCCTTCTCGCCCCTCCTTGCGTCGGCTCCCTTCTTCGGGCGGGCTGCGCCCGCTCCCGCTCCGCCCCCCTCCTGCCTTTCGGCGCCTCTTTTTCCCGGCGCGCCGCGCTTGCTTGGTTTTGCCTCCTGCTCCTTTGGCTCCCCCGCCCGCCTCCTTCTTCGCTTCCCGCCCCCCCCCTCCTCCCCCTCGCTTCCCTGTTTCTCCGGTGGCCCCGCTCTCTTCCCGTCTTCCTCGGGCCCGCTTGCTCTGCCGGTCGCCTTTGCGGCGCCGTCCCTCGCTCGCTCGCGTTTCTTCCCTCTCCTCCTCCTCCTTCTTTCGTTTCCTCGGTCCCCCCTTTTTGCTCGCCCTGTTCTTCCCGTTCCCGTCTTGGCCGCCTTCCCGGGGGGGGGTGGTTCCCTTCTGCGCGCTTGCGCCTTCCGTCCGCGGCTTTCGCGGCCCCCTCTGCCCTGTTGGTCTTTTTCCCCGCCCGTTCTCCCGCGGCTCCGCCGTCCTCCCCGGCTCCGCCGTCCTCCCGCCCTTGCCGCGCCTTGCTCGCGTGGTTTCCGCTGGTCCGTTTGCGTTTTCCTTGGCCTTCCGGGTCCCCTCCGTTCGCCTCGGCTCTTCTCTGTCTTCGTTTGCGTTTCGCTTTCTCCGGCCTGGTGCCGGGTCCCTCTTTCTCTCGGTCGCTTTCTCCTTCTGCGTCTTTGTTTCTCCTTTTTGTGTGGGGGGGGCGCTCTCCTTCTCGCCCTCCTCCCCCTCCTTCCCTCCTCCCTTTCGCCCGCCCTCTCTCCTCCTTTCGCGCCCGCTCTTTCTTCTGCGCGCCGGGGCGGGGCGCGGGTCCTCCCTTCCGCTTTCTTTTTCGTCGCCTCTCGCTCTCTCCCCCGGCTCCCCGCCCGCTTTCCTCCTTCCTCTTTCTTCGGTTCCCCGTCCCCCCTTTTCTCTCCCCTCTTTTCCCCGGCTTCGGGCCGGGTTGGTTCGGCGCCCCTTTTGGGTCGGGGCGCCGTTCCGTTCGCCTCGTCCTCCTCCGCCCCTCTTTCTTTTTCGCCCTCCCGTGTCCTTGCTCTCGCCCCCGTTCCTCTGGTTTTCTCCTTCTCCCGTTCGCTCCGCTTGCTGTCCTTCTTCTCTCCTTCTGCCTCCCCCGTCTCCCCGCGCTTCTTCGGGCTCCCTGTCCTTCGCTCTGTCTTCCCGCGTGCCCCCCCTTCTGTCGCCTCTCGCTGCCCGGCGCGGTTCCCCCTTTCTGTGTCCGGCGGGCGCCCGCTCTGCTCTCCTGCCCGCTCTCGCTTCCCCCTCTTCCTCTCCGCGCCCTTCCCTCCTCCCCGCCGGCGCCTTGCCCTCTCTTCGTCGCTTCCGGCCCGCCCTCCCCCGCGCTTCTCTCCGTCGTGTGCCTGCCCGTCGCCGCGCCTCTCTCTTCCTCCGTCCCTCGCCCCCCCTGTTTCCCTCTTCCGGGGCCCCTTCCTCTCCGGCTCCCTCTCCTCCCTCCGCGCCCGCGCCTCGTCCCGTGCGGGCCCGGGTTGCCCTCGTCGTTTTCTCCGCCGCTCCCGTTCTTTTCCGCGCGCGTCCCTTTTGCCTCCTGGGTCCCCCGTTCCCTTCGCTGCGCGCCCCTTGCGCCGTTCCCCCTGCTCCCCCCTGCCTTCGTGTCTCCCGTTCGCCCCGCCGCTCGGTGCTCTTCCTCTGGTCCGGCCTCTCCGGTCCGCCCGGGTTCTTGTTGCCTCCCTCTCCGCCGCCCTCTGGTCCGTTTCGTGCCCGCCCCTCTGCCCTCGCTCGCTGGTTTTCTGCGCCCCTCTCCTCGTCGGCCCTTCCCGTCCCCTTCTCGCCGGTCCCGCCCTTCCTCTCCGGCCCGCTGTCCTTTCTTTCGGCGGCGTGCTTCTCTGTTGCGGCTTCTCCTCTTCCTCTCCCTTTCCGTTTGTGCCGCTCGGGGGGTCGTGCCGCCTTTCTCGGTGCGTCTGTCGCCTCGGCCTGGCCTCTCTGGCTCTTGCCTTCTCCGCCCTCGCCTGCTCCGGTTGTCTGTCCCCGGGCCCCCGCCCGCCCCCGTGTTCCGGTTCCGCCCTTCTTCTTCCGTGCCCTTCCGCCGGTCTTTTCTTCCGTCGCCCCGGCGCTGGGCTTCGCCGCCGCCCTTCTTTCCCGCTCTCGTCCTCGCGCGCTTGTTCCTCCTCCCTGGCCTCGCCCTTTCGCGGCTCTCCCTCCTCTCCCGCCCCCTTGTCCCTCCCTTCTCCTGCTCGTTTCTTCCGTCCTTTCCTGGGGTCGCCGCCCTTGCGTCCCCTGCCCCTTCTCTTCCTTTTTCCTCCCTGTGTCCCGTCCGCCGCGTCCCTCTTTCCTCTCCCGTCCCTCCCGCGCGCCTGGTGCCCTGCGTCCCCCCCGCCGTTTCCGCGCGGGGGCCCGGCCGCGTTTTTGTGTCGGCTCTCTCGTTCTCCTGTCCGCTCTTGTTTCCCTCCCTCCTTGCCCCCTCGCCTCCCGCTTCTGGTTCCTTTCCCGTCCCCGGCCTCTCCGTTCTCCGTCCTCCCGGCTGCCGCGCTGCGCCCTCCCCTTCTTCCTTCCCTGCCCCCCTTGCCCCGTGCCCCGTGTGCTGGCCCCTTCCGTCCTCTCTTCCCCCGCTCCCCCCCTCCCCGCTGCGTTCTTTTTCCTGCCCCCCCGTCCCTCCCCCTGTGCCCCGTCCGCTCGTCGCGTCTCCGCCGGCGTCCCTGCGCTCCCCTCCTCCCGGCCCTCGGCCCCTGCCTCCCGTCCCTTCGGGCGCCGGCGGGCTCCTTCCTCCGTTCTTGGTTCTTCGCTGCCCTCCTGTTCCTCCGTCCCCCCGCCGGGTCCGCCGGCCGCCGCCTCCCTCGTGTTGTCCGCCTGTTTCCTTCCCCCCGCCCTTTGCCTCCCGCCTTCCCGTCTCCGTCTCGCGTGTGCTTTCTGCCCGCTCCCGGCTGGCTCCCGCCCCTCCCTGCCCTTCCTCGGTTGGGTCCTGTCGGCCCCCCGGGCCCTGGCGGCCTTCCCGTGCGGGTCCTCCGGTCGCGGCCTCCCTTGCCTGTTCCCTGCCGTCTTTGCCTGCCTGCTGTCCCGCTCCCCCCGCTGTCTCTCTGCTTGCCTCCGTGCCCTTGGCCTCCCTGTGCCGCTCCCGTTTCCCTCTCGTTCGCCGCGCCGCCCTCTGCCGCTTTCCTGTTCCTCCTTCCTCGGTGCGGTTGGGGCCCCTTTTCGTCCCTCCGGTCCTCGCTCCGCTCCCCCTGTCCTCCCTTTCTTTGGGGCTCGTCCTGTGTCGGTTCTCTTCCCCTTCTTTCTTCGCCTCTCCCGCTTCTTTGCCGGTCCCTTCGCCCGGCCCCTCGCTCGGCGCCCGTTTCTGCGGGGCCCCGCCCCCCCCGCGTCCCTGGGCGTGTCCCCTTCTGTTCTCTCTTTGTTCCCGCGTGCGCTTCCCTTTCCTCTCCCTGGTTCCGTTTTCCGTTTCTCTTGCGCTTCCTCCCCGCCGTCTCCCTCTCTCCCTTTTGTTTTGGTCTTTCCGCCTTCCCCCGCCCTTTCTTCTCCTGGCCTCTCCCTTCTCCCGGTTCCTCCGCTCTCTTGCTCCTGGCTCGGTCCCTTTGCCCGCCTTCCCGGCGTCGTCTCGGCCCCCGGTTTCCCGGGTCGTTCCTTCTTGTTTGTTTGTCCTCGTCGGTCGCGCTGCTCTCTTCTCTCTTCTCTCTGTCTCGCGGTCCCCGCCTCGCTCCGGCCCTTGTTCCGTGTCTCCTTTTGCTCTTTGCTTTTTTTGTCGTTTCTCCCTTTTCTGGGCTTTCTCCTTTCCTCTCCCGGCGCCCGCCTCTCGCTTGCTCTGCCGCCCGCGGGTGCCGTCCGTTTCCTTTGCCGTCTCCCGTTTGCTCTCGCTCTCCTTTCGCTCGGTTTCCCTCTCCCCCCCTTTCTGCGGCGCCCTTTCTCCCTTCGGTCCGCTTTTTCCTCTCGCGCCCTTCGTTGTCCTTCCCCGTTCCGCCGGGTCCTCCTTTCTCCTCCTTTCTTCTCTGTCGCTGTTCTCTGTTTTCTTTTCCGTCCCTCTCTCGTGTCTCTCCTCCCCTCCCCCGTTCTGGTTCTGTCTCTTCCTTCCCCCGTTTCCTGGCTCCCTCTTGCCTTCCTGTTTGCCCCCCCCCGTCTTCCCGTCGCGTCCGCGGGCCTCGGCTCCCCCGCCCCTTCCGGCCCGGTCTTGGCTTCTTGGCCCCGCTCCGCTCGGGCTGTTTGTCCTTCCTCTTTCCCTCCCTCTCTCCCCCTCCCGTCGTCCTTTTCCCTCCTTCGCTTCCTCCCTTTCCTGCGCGGCCCCTTCCCCCTCCCGCTCCTTGCTTGGTCTTTTTTGCGGCTCCCCTTCCTGTTTCCCCCGGGTGGGGGGGGCCCCCCCCCTTCCGCTCTTTTTTTCGGTCTCTTCTGCCTTTCCCTCTCCGCTCCCGTCGCTTCTCTTTCTTTTCGTCTTTCCCTCCTTGCGCCTCCTCCGGTTCCCTTTCCCCGCTTCCTTTCTTTTTGCGCTCCCCTCCGCTGCTCTCCTTCCGGGTCCGTCTCCCCGGCCCGCCTCGCTTCGCGCTCCGCCCCGCTCCGTCCCTTTGCCGCGCCCTTTTTCGGCGTGCCCTCCCTCGCGGGCCTGTTTGTGTGCGGTTTCGCTTCCGGTCGGCGCGCCGCGCTTTTTCGGGTGCGGTCCCCCGTGCGGCCTCCTGCTCCTTTGGCTGGGTCCCCCCGCCCCCTCTCCTTCTCCTGTGTGGCGTTCCTCGGCGCTTCCGCCCGCTCTGCTCTCCTCCGGCGCGCTTGCCCCCCCCCCCCCCCGGCCGCTCCCGCTCTCCTGCCCGCTCCCTCCCTCCCCCTTCCGGGCCTCGTTTTGTTTTTGCGCTGCCCCCTCGTTCCCCGCCTCTTCGGCTGCGCCCGCTCCGCCCTCCCCCCTTCCTTTTTTTTTTGCGCTGGGTGCTGCGGTTTTGCGGCCCCCGCTCTCCGCGTCCCCCTCTCCCCGCTCCTCTCTCTCTCCCGCCCTTTTCTCCCCCTTCCTCCTCCCCTCTGCCCCCTCCGCCCCTTCCCCTTTCCCTCGCGTTCGCCCCTTCGGCGCCCGCTCTGCTCCTCCTCTCCCTTCTCCTTCTCTTTTTTCCTCTGCTCGCGGCGGGCGTCCCTCGCCCCTTCTTTCCTTCCGGCCGGTCCTCCTGCCGCTGTGCCCTTCCCTCCTTTTCCCGTCCTCCCCCCTCGTCGGTGCCCCCGTTCTTTTCCCGCTGTCTCGCCCGCCTGGCCCCCTTCCGTCTCTCCTTCTCCTTCTCCTCCTCCCCCCCTTCCCCGGCCTCTCCTTTCCCTCTCCCTCCTTTCCTCCCCGGCTCTTTTCCTCTGTCTTTTCCCCTCCCTTTCTGTCGGCCGGGTGGGGTCCTTCTCCCCGTCCCCCCTCCCTTGCTTTCTCGTCCCCCCGCCTCCTGTCTTTCCCTCCGCTTTTCGTCCGTCCCGCCGCCGTCCCCCCCCCTTCTCCGCTCTCTCCCTTTTTGTTTCTCCTCGCGCCCCTGGTCTTCGCCCCCCTTCCGTCGTTTCCTCCCTCTTTTTCCTCCCTTCGTTTTCTTTTTCCTGCCCTTTCCTTTGGCTGCCCGGTTTCGCGTTCGCTTGGGCCCTCGTTTGCCGGGTGCCGTCGGCTCCCCTTCCGTGTTTGCCTCTGTCCCCGCCCGCTCTCCCCCTCTCCCGCCTCCGTTCCTCGTCTCTTTCTGCCTCCTTTTTTGCCTCCCTCTTTCGCCCTTTCTTTGCCTTCCCCCTTTCCCCCTCTCCCTCGCTGTCTGCTGCTTTCCTCGGCGCCGGCGGCCGCGCTTGCGCCGCCCCCCCGCCCGCTCTGCTTTCCCGCTTCCTGGGGTTTCCGGCGCCCGCTCCTGTCCCCTCCCTCCGGCTCCGCGCTTGCGGCTTCCCTTTCCCTCTTCCTTCTCTCCCTTCGTCTCTTCTTCCCCCTCTTCGCCGCTTCCCCTTCCCCTTCCTTTCCCTCCTTCCCCCTGGCCCCCCTTTTTCTCTCCCTTCGGTCCTTCTCTTCGTCCCTCTTCTGGTCCCGCCGTCGCCTTTCCTCTCGTTCCTTTCCCCTCTCTCCCCCTCCTTCCGCTCTCTTTCCTCCCCTTTTCCCTTCCCCCTGCCGCCGCCCCCGCCGTCCCTTGCCTTCCTGCCTCTTTTCTTCCGTCCCTTTCCCTTCCCCGCTGCCCCCCCTTCCGCTCGCTCTCCCGTTCTTCCCTTCGTCGCTCCTCGTTTCGTTGCCCCTCCCTTTCCCCTCTTCCCTCCGTTCCCTCCTTCGTCCTCCTCTGGGTGTTTCCGGTGCGCGCTCTTCTCCTTTGGCTCCGCCGCCTTCCCCTCGTTCTTTCCCTGCCTTCTTCCTGCCTCTCCCTCCGCCTCCTCCCTGTCTCCTGCTTCCCGTGCTTCCGCCCTTTCCCTGTCGCCCCCTTCTCTTGCCTCCCTCCCGTCTCCCGCTCCCCGCGGTGTTCGCCTTCGCGTCCCCGGTCGCTTCCCTCCCCGTTCTCCCGCCGCTCGCGCTCCCTCCCCCTTTCCCTGCCCGGCGGCTTGCCCCTTTCGCTTCCGCTTTTCCCGGCTTCTCTTCTGTCGTTTCTCGCGGTCCTTTCGCTTCCCCTGTCGCCCCCTCTCTGCTCGCCCGTCCCCGCCGCCTTGGCTCTTTCGCTGTGTCCGGTTGCCTCGCTCCTCCGTCCTCCCTCTTCGTCTTGCGCCTTCCTCTCCCTCCCCTTCGTCCCGGGCCGGTCTCTCCCCCCCTTCCCTTCCCTTCCCTTCCTCTTCCCCTTCCCGCCCGGCGCGTTTCCCCCCGGCGCGTTTCCCCCCGCGTTTCCCCCGGCCCTCCCGCCCGCCGCTCTCCTGGCGGGCTCGTTGCCCTCTCTCTCTCGCCCCCCCCGCCGCCTCGTCTGCCCCCTTTTGTCCCCGTGGCCCTTCCTTTCCCGCTCCCCTGTTGCCCCGGCTCCTTTGCGCCCGCGTGTGCCCCCTGCGTGCGCGGTTTGGCCCCTCGCTGTCGGCTTCCCTTCTCCTCCTGGCTGCCGCCCCTCTGTCGGGTCCGCCTGTTCGTCGCTTCCCCCGTTCCTGCGCTGGGTTCCCTCCGTCGTGCGCCCGTCTGGTTTCTCTCTTCTCGCGGCCCTTCGCCTCTCCTCCGGCCTCCCTCTGTCCGCCCGGCCCTTGGCCTCTTCCTCTCCTTCCTCTTGCCCTCCCCCCTTGCTCCTCTCTGGTTTCCCTGTTGTTTCTCTGTCTTCGTCCCCTTCTTTCTTCCGCCTCTCCTCCTTTCCCTTGCGTCGTTCTGCTCGTCTCGGCCCGGCCGGGCCGCTCTGTTCGTCCGCGCTCCGTGCTGCCCGCCTCTCGGCCGCCGCTCCCCTTCCGCTCTTTCTTCCCTCTCCGTCCTCGCTCCTTCCCCCTTCCGGGGCGGGTTTTTCCTTCGCTCTTTCCTCTTCCCGCCTCTCGGCTTCCTCTGTCCTCCTCTCGCGCTTTTCCGGCCGTCCGTCCTCCTTCGCTCCTCCCTGCTCTTCTTTTCTCTCTCTTTCCCCTTTCTCCCCCTCGCTTTCCTTTCGGGCTCCTTCGCGCTCTCTTTGCGGTCGTTTTTTTTTTTCTGCGTCCGTTCCCGTTTCCGGGGCCTTTTTGGCGCGGCGGTGCCTCCTTCTCGGGCGTTTTCTCCTCTGGCTCCGCCCGCTCTCGCTCTCCTGCCCGCTCGTCCTGCTGGGCTTTTTTCGTGGCTGCTGCTTCCCTCCTTTCTTCCGTTCGTTCTCCCCTTTTCCTTCCTCTCCTCTCCGCTCCTCCCTTTCTGTCGTTCCCCGCTTCTCGTTCTCCGTTTGCCCCTTCCGCCTCGCCTGCTTCGCCTCCCCGCCCTGCCCTTGTTTTGTCCTCCTCGCCGGCCGTGCGCTCCTGCCCTTGGGCTCCCTCTTTCTCGTTCTCGTTTGCTTGGTGTGTCGGCCTTTCTTCTCCGCTTCCGCCCCCTTGCTCCTTTCCTTCTTCTGTGCGCGCGCGGTTGTTTGTCGGGCTCTCCTTCTTCTGTCGCGGGTGTGCGTCTCCCGCCCCCGCCCGCCCCCGCCCTTGGGTTCCGGTCCCGGTTCCGGTCCGGTCCCGGTGCCGGTTCCGGCTCCGCCCGCCGCGCTTGCGGCTCCGGCGGCTCCGCCTCCTTGTGTCGGCTCCCTTCTTCGGGCGCTTGCTGCTCCGGCGGCTCCCCCCCTCCTGCCTTTCGCCTCCCTCCCGTGTCCCGCCCTCTCGCCCCTGGCTGCGCGTTTCCCCCCCCCGCCCTCCCCCCCCTCCCTTCGCCCTCTCGGGTCTTTTCTCGCTCCGCCCGCTCTCGCTCTCGTGCCGGCTTCTTTCGCCCGCTTCCCTCCTTTTTCCGTTCCCCCTTCCTCCTTTCGTCTTTCCTTCCCCCTTCTCGGCTTCGTCGTCCCGCGGTCCGCCGTGCCCCTTTCCCCGTCCTTCTCCCCGGGTTCGCCTCCCGTCTCGTCTCTTCGCTGCGGCTTCGTGTCCTCGTTCCCCTCTTTGGCTCCTGCCCCGCTGCTGCCGGTGCCCTTCCTTTGTCCGCTTCTCCCTCCCCCCCCCCGCGCTTGCCTGTTTCCCTTCCCCTTCGTGCGTGCTGGCCGCGGGGCGGGCTTTTTTTTTGTGCTGTGTTTTCTCTCCCTGTGTGTGGGGCTCTCCTTCTCTGGGCTCTCCTTCTTCTGGGCGGCGCTTGCGCCTCCGCCTTCCGCCTCCGCCCCTCTCCTTCGGTTCCGTCTCCCTCCTTCTTTCCGCTTGCCCGGTCGGTCTCCCCCCTGCTCTCCTTCCTCCCTTTGCGGTGCTCTTCTTTCTTCCTTTTCCTCCGCGGCTCTCGCTTCCTTGGTCCGCGTCCTGCTCCTCCGGTCCTTCTCCGTGTTCCCGTCCTTTTGGCCTTCCCCCCTCCCCTTTTTTTTTTCTCCTTTCCTTCGTCCCTTGTCGCTTTTCTCCTCGTCGGCCGCTCTTCCCGTTTGCTTTCTCTTTTGTGCCTCCTTCCCTTTCCCTTGCTGTTCTTCCTCTCTCTCTGGTTTTGGCCGTCCGCTTCCTTCCCGCGGGTCCGGGCCGGGGCCGGCTCCTTGCCTGTTTCCCCTTCTCGGGGCCGGCGCGCTTGCGGCGGCTCCCTCTCGCTTGCTGTGCCTCCGTCGGTTCTGTTTCTTCCGGGGGTCCCCCCCTCGCCCCCCCCCCCGTTTTGTCTCCTTCTCGGTCTCCTGCGCTGTCCTCTGCTCTCCCCGTCTCCCGTCGCGTTCGCGTCCTCGCCTCCTTCGCCCCCCCCCTCCGCGTGCTGGCCTCGGTCGCCCGTGCCCCCTTCCGCTTTGTTGCTGCCTCTCGTGGCCGTTCCCGTCGTCCCTCGGCTCTCTTTCCCTTTTTCTCCTCTCCCGGTCCCTTCCGCTCCCTTTCTGTTCCGCTCCCCTCGGCTCTCGGTGGCTGCCCCCCCGCTCTTTCTCCTTTTTTTTTCCGTCGGGCGCGCTTGCCTGCGCGCGGCGGCGGGGGGGGGGTCCCCCCCCCTCCGCGCCTCCCCTCCCTCCTCCGGTTTCTCTTTCCCGTCCGCCCCGTTTCCCTCGCGCGCGCCCCCCTTCGCCGCCCTCCCCCTTTTCCCGTCTTCCTCGGTGGCGCTTCTCGGCGTCTCTCTTCCCCGCGTTCCGTCCTTTCGCGTTTCCCGGCGTCCGTTTCTCTCTTTCTCGGGGCCCTGGTTTCCTCGGTCCCCGGCCTGTTGCCCGTTTCTTCTCTCTGTTCGCTTCGGGGTGTCTCCCCTCTTTGCTTTTTCTGTTCGCTTTCTCTTCGGCTCCTGTCCTCGTGCGTTTCCTGGTCGGCGGGGCGGGGGGGGGCCGTTCGCCCTTTCGCTCTGTTCCCCCTTTCCCTCTCTCTCCTCCCCCCCTCTCTCTCTTCCCCGCCCGTTTCTTTCGGTGTCCTTCTGGCCCGGCGCGCTTGCTCTTTCTTCGGCCTCTGCCCCCCCCGGCCGTTCTTCCTTCCGCGCCTTTTTTCCTCTTCGCTCGTTTGCTTTTGCTCTTGTCTCTCTCTGCCGCCCGGCCCGGGTGGGCCCGGCTGCTCCTCTCCCCCTTTCCCTTCCGTCCGCTTTCCTCGTCCCTTTCCGGCCTTCTCCTCCGCTTCGGTCCCTCCCTTGGTCGCGTCGCTGCTTGCCGCCCCTCGTGCTGCCGGTTCC
>BJKQ01000045.1:0-54373 GCA_006538405.1 Hansfordia pulvinata
ACTTATCAATAAGCTTTTAAGGTATATAATAAAAGATATATATTCATCTTTAAACTTAATCGTTAACACGTAATCTTTTAATTTAATCGCTTTTTATTCTTTATTATATTTAATAAGCAAATCCATAAGTTTAAAGATGTGTAATGAAGATGATTAAAATAATAAAATATGAAAAGTAAATTCATAAGCTTTAAACCCTTTGAATAAGTTCTTAAATTTTATTATAAGAGTTAAATCTTAAATTATTATAATTAATAAATAGCTTTTTAATGATATTAAATCTTTATTCTTTTTTAAATTATAGCTTTATTAAGCCCGAAGGTATGTAATAAGATTAACGATATATTAATTATAACGTTATTAAAGATATAAACTTTTTTTATTATAATTAAACTTTTCATTGATTTCGATATAAAAAATAAAAACTTATTATGAAAGTTAAAAAGTATAGTCCTTTTTTAGGTATTCTTTTCTAAAATAATAATGTATTAAAATAGAATACATTTGCTTTTAAGGATATAAAATAAAAGCGAGATTTCGACTTTAATAATTAGTAGTATATTTATCTCTTATAAGTCGTTTAAAAACTCAAAAGCTTAAAACTAGCCCTTTTAAACTTAAAACAGATTTATAAAATAGAATTTAGTGATCTTATGTTCTTAATAAACTTGTAATCGTTTAAACTTTTTATTTAACATGAATGAAATTTATTTATATGAAACTACACTACTTATTTTATAAATAGATTTTAGTTTAATTAAGTGACTTTACGTGTATGTCTTTTATTAAACATAATTTTAAGTTTATATATCGTATATTAAATCAGGTTTTATAAGTATTTCATTATTTCTAAAAAATATATTTTAAAGTGTAATATTAAGCTTACTTATATCTTATAAAGCTTAATTATATCACGTGTATAATAGACTCTTATTTTAATCCTTTTATAAAACTTCCGCCGTGATAATGTTTAAATGCTTTAAAGCCAATTTATTTTTAAAAACAGAATTAATGTAATATTTATATTAATAATCTTCACTTATAATCAATTACTTTGCATATTTTCAATTTAATAAAAGTGCTTAAGATTCTACTTATTTTAAAGTCGTAAGTTATTATATTAATATTTAAAAGTTATATATTTAAGTTAATAATTTAATTTAAATTAACTTTTATATAAATTAACTTACGGAGGCTTTAAATTAACGTTGATTATAAAGTTACAAAGTTATTCTTACTTGCTTAAACAACTTATAAGTTGATATTTAACTCGTAAATCATAATATTATACTTAATAAGACATATAGTCATTTGATAAGTGCCTTTTATAATATAAATAAAAACTTATATTATATATAAGTGAAATAAGCTGGCCTTACTTAAGAATATAATTATAAGTTTTTAAATATGATATAAACTATATTTTACTCACTTTTATTTAAGATCATGTTTTTAAAATATATTCTTTATATAAGTAGCCTATATAACTTACGATTCTTCTTCATATTTTTTTATAAGCTAAGACTTAAGTTAAGTTTTAAATTATTTAAGATATACTAAGTCCTTATTTAATTTACTATTTCTATTGTTAAGAAAGAGTTATAATTCGTAAACATTATAAAGAACGAAATCTGCTTAATATGAGTAATAAACTATACTTTTATACTTATATTAAGTTTTATAAAAATATAATGAAAATGTTTAAGCATTAATTTTATATTGCGTAATAGTTATTTAATGTATCAATTAGCATTCTTATAAATAAAATAAGTAAGATATTAAGAGCTTAAGTAAACTATATGTTTAATTAATGAAAAAAGAGTCTGTTTATAACGTTATGAGTTACATTGATTAAGATATTTTACACTGATAGAAACATTTTATTTATAATATATTTTTTATTTAAACTTGAATTATATCTTAACTTTTTCAAACTTTAAATATATTTTAATCTTCATATTTATTTAAAAAGAATTTAAATCCTTATTTAATATAAGTATATAAGAAGAGTGAGATATATATATTAAAGGACCAGTAATAAGGTCCTCGAGTTATTATACGTGACTTTAACGCTCTTATTAAGTAACTTATATATTTAATATTGTTAACTTAAGAACAATTAAGGTATTGCTTCCAAATCTTCATACGTATTTAACGTATAATACGCTTATTATAAGTGATTCAAAGCTAAAATAGATTAATGATAAGAAGATGAAGTGAGCTATATAACACTAATAAATTAAGTATATATATTACTATCTTTATTATTAAACTTGTTAAAGTATAAGTAATCTTTTAACTTCTATAATAATTAATAATATTAACATAAACTTTATCTTTAATAAGAAAAGAAACCAATATAAATAATTTTATTTAACTTAATATTAATACGCTTATATATATGATTAAGTATGAGAATTAAGACTTACTTCATTCATATAAAGCCATTTTCATTTAATGTTATATATTATCCTTCTTTATATTTTGAAAAAAAATCGATTAAAGAATAAGAAAGTTCTCATTACATTAAAGCTTTTCAGTCCGTGCATAGACGTATAAAGAAGCTAAATCTACTTAAATAAGTTTCAACGTTGATTTATATTAGCTTAAATATATTTACTTTACTGATTTTATACATGTACTTTGAGGTATAACTTACGGTGAATTAGTAGAATCAATGATTTAAAATAACTTACGTCGGTTGCTTGTAAGCTAATTTAAGATTTATAATTAATAATATTAAACTTAAGTTATATAAAGCTTAATATAAATAAGATAATATTAATATTTAACTTACTTTAAATACTTATTATAAGTACTTATTTAATTAAAATATAATTTTCATATACGTAGTGTAAAACTATTATTTAAGTTTGATTTTTTTATAATAAATCTAAGTTTAAATAAATGTATTTATATTTATATATTAATGGTTTTTTAATTAAACTTTAAATATATTAATGATATATTAAGTAGTATTTTAAATAAGTTAACCGGGCTTAACTTAACTCTTACCGAGTAGATAATACTAACTAATAAATCATGACTTATTGCTTTATATATTTTAATAAGAATTTAATTATGAATTTAAAGGCATTATCTATAGTAATTAAAAAAAAACCGTAAAACTAAAAACTATTTTATTCATACTTAAGATATAATGATTATAAAATCTCATTCTTAATAAATTTAAGGAAAAGAATTAAATATGATCATCATAAATTATTAAATTCCCTTAAAATCTAAAATAAAGTTATTTTATTCCTTACTTTATAAATTTAATATATTATAAATATTTAATAGCTTAAAAGACTTATTCTCAAAGTGATATAAGTTTAAGTTTTCACGTATATATTATTTAAAACTTATAAAAGTACGTATTCAAACATTTTATATCATAGGTTTTAAATATAACAATGTTAATCTTAAGATACGTAAAATAATTGAATTTTAAACTTAGTATTCTTTTATTATTAAATAATTAACTAAGTTCAAATAAATTGAAATATGAACCGAATAATAAAGAAAGTTAATAATATTCATAAAGAGTGATATATTATATTATTATAAATAAGTTATATATTGAAATCAATTGTAAACATAATATTTAACTTAAAAATAAAGTTGCAATCACTTATAAATGCCTCATGATAAACTTAAAGTAGAATATCAGACATATAAAGGTGTATTAAACTGCTATTAATAAATTGAATTAATATAGGTAAGTTAATTGATATTTAATCAGTTTAAAAGCTAGTATTAAGCCTTAAAGCATACAATATAAATTTTAAAAGAGGTTTTAAGCTTATTAGGCCTACACTATTAGTCCTTTTAAATAAAATAACATTAATTCAAGGCGATTTACGTATTTTATCTTATAAACCACCCTTGCTTTAACTTATTTCACTTATATTTAAAATAAAAGCTAAATATAAGTGAAATAAAGTTCTTATAATAAGTAGAAATAAACATATAATAGCGTATATAAGTTTATTTAATGTGAACTTATATTAGGTTTTATAATATATTAAATAAATAAGCTTTCTATAATAAGTATGATAAGTTTATTAATAAGCTTATACCACTCTGACTTAATTAAAATATAATAATTGTTATTAATTAACCTATAAGAAATCTAAACTTTATTTAATTTCTCTTTTATATACTCAACTGTTCAAGCTTTTTTAATGATTATACATACATTATTTTAAGTAATTTAATTTAAACTTATTGAAATTACTTACGTAACCGGTGTAAATATTTAATCTTATTAGTTTTAACTTACTTAGTCTTTTTACGTGAAATATATTTTAAATATAAAAAACCAAAAGCTTATAAACATAAGCTAGCGTATAAATAACTTAAATAAAGCTATATAAGTAATCTTAAATAAGTGAAATAAGTAACTTATTTTATTTAAAGTAAATTCGGTAGTAAATTATATAAGCTTAAGGATAACGTATATAAGATACCTTTATTTAATAATATATCGACTTGATTAATAATAGTATATAACGATTTTTTACTCATTTTAAAGATTAAAATAATAATATAATGTATTATTTAAGTAATAACTACTTAATAAGAGTTTAAACTTTTATTAACTTATAATATTGAAAAGAAATAAAATAAAAGGTTATTACCTATACATATATAAGAATAAAGCCGCTGAATAATTACTTATCTTTAAATATATAAACCTTATAAAGTTTTTCTGCTTTATTATTGAATTTTCAACTTCAAATTATATGTTTATAAAAAAGTTATTATTAAATAAGATAAATGAGATTTCTTTAAAAATATAAGATATATCAAGTCTTATAAAGAATATTAAGTAAAATAAAGATAAATAAATAAGCATTTTTAAGGCTAAAAACAGCTTATTCAAGGTAAATCAGCCGCTTTAAAATAGGACTGAAGTTTCTTTAAATATTTGATTTAACTTAAAACTTTCTATATAACTTAATACTTAAATTAAGATAAAAATTGATTTTAAACACTTATTACTTTATATTTAAGTATTTCATACTCCTTATTTTATGACACTACTTTAAGCCATATTTAATAAATATGTTTAAGTTTAAAAATAAGTATAAAGTGCGTTTTATAATATATTATATAATAATATAATTTATATCGTTATATCTTAAAAATAAAAAGAACATTTCTTAATATAAATATTTATAATAACATTGTATATTAAAATTCAATCTTATAATATAAAAGTATTCTTAAATATAAGATAAGAAAATATACTTTAATACTTATAATCACTGTTTAAAGATAATCATAATTTTAAACAAGTAAAACTGAGTTCTTTCTACTTTAATAAAGTAATATAAAGATGTTTAAAGAGATTTTGTAATATAATACTTTAATAGCTTATAATATTTCCAGTTTTTATAAGTATAAACGTAATATACTTTAGTATTTCACGTGATTTCACTTATATACTTTATGATTATATGTTAATAATTAATAATGCTATTTTTAAATATATTATTGTATTTTAAATATTCGTTAAAAGAGCTTTTATACTTTTAATCTTCTTTATGAATATAGCAATATATTTAAATTATAGGATTTGCTTTAAAGCATCTTGAAATGAATTATTTCCTATTATATTAAGTGAAGTATGTAATTTACATATTACCTTTATTAATATTACTTATATGTATACAATTTTATATTTTATATTAAAACATTGCAGTAATTTATTAAGCTCTATTAATAACTTAAGTCAACTCCTTAATAAGCAAATACATATGTATTATTATCAAAGCTTTGAATAAAAAAAAATATTTTTTTAAAGCACTTAATAGAACGTTTTTATATTTTTAATGTATTTAAGTTCTTTTTAAAGGCATCTTTTAACATGTAAGTTATAAATGAATATATATATATATATATATTTAATAAACTTCTATGAAATAAAAAGTTGTTTAATCTTAAAGTTATTTCCGTTTTATAATTTATATCTTTAAGTATTAATTTTGACTTCAAAATAAAGTAAAAATTTAATATATTACTTTTCGTATTTAATAAAGAAAAAAGTATTACATAATTATTATGTATAATTCACCTATATTGAACTTATTAAAATTGACGCGTAAAGCTCGTAGTCGGATATCCGCTTTTGATTTTTTATCGCCATTTTATTTAAGCTTACCCGAGATATATATATATATAATAAGTTAAAACAAGTATAATATATAGTTTAAGCAGATACTTTATTTATTAAATGTTAAGCTTATAAGTATTAAATGAATTATTAAGAGCTTTAAAACTTTAATAATATATTATAATAATAATAAATAGTATTTATAATACCTTTTAATATTAGTTTTAAATTATAAAGTAATAAGTAAAAATAAATAAATTAAGTATGAATTAAGTATTTAATTAATATAAACTTAATATAAATATATATATATTTAAAATAAAAAGCTACCCGGAGTAATAAAAAAAGTTGAAAGAATTTTATATTATTATAATAAGATAAAATAGAAAATAAATGTAATAACTATTACGTACTTCTGATATTTACTAAAAGTTATATATCGTCATAATATTTATTATTATTATAAAATAAGATATCTCTTAATAATATCTTATTTAATAGCTTTAAACGTTTTTAATATTATTATAAATTATAAATAAGTTTAAATTATCTAATTAATAAAATTATGACTTATTAATACTTATAATAAAATAATAGAATATAAAGATATAAGCTGACTATAGACCTTAAAAGGATCATAAACGTAAGCTTAATTATAAGCGAGTGTTAACTCATTTATTAAAACGGCTGCACGGTTAAGGACTAAGGCGGGGTAGCCATCGAGGACACATATAAAGAGATGGACGGGTAGATCGTCACGGCTGTAAGATGCGTATACGTAAAAGCAAGTATACCTTCAGTGTCGGGCTTATAACATACCTACGGGTTGTTAAGGCAGCTAGGCCACCATTATGTATAGGACTATAAACACGGGCGTGACCAGGATCGGGAACAGCTGCGCGGGCCTATGCGTGGTCCTAACCATTAATCCACTCGTAGCGAGGTTCGATCGAGTCGTGTGCGCGGTCTGATTCATATACTGCGTTAAGCGCGAGGAGATGTGCAGGATCAACATGTCGAAAATGCCCTGGAACAAGCTAGAGGAGGAGCAGTCGGTCTGCGCCTCCCTCCTAACTTACTGCCCGGGTTGCACTAAGAACCGGACCATGCTCGAGGAGGTGTATATGGACATCGCATTGCCCGTGCGTAACAACATAGTCGAGAAGACGGACGCCTTTATATGTTATAGTAAGCTTCGGAAAGAGAGCTTATATAAGCAGAAGAGCACCTTTATATGCAGAAACTCGCCGCTGTCCTCGTACACGATAAGCGCCATGGAGTTCGCATGGAGATAGCTGTGAACAGGCACGTGGGTACTTATAAGGTCATCTCCAAGATCTCAGCCAAGCCCGCGACCAGGAACCGCTTCGCGCGCAGGGAGTTGGTCGAGGACTAGGTCGAATCCCCGCCCACCGTCGAGAAAGAGAAGGCGCTTGCGATCGTACTAAAGGCCGACACCCCGACACAGACATCGATAAGCACATAAACACGTAAATCGATAAGCACACGTACGAGCGCATGCCTAGATTAGGTACACGAACACGCACGCGAGCACGTCCGACACACTGCTCAAGTATATGTCTAGGAACAACATCAGCGACTGGAGCTGAGTGACAATCCGGTACGGGAAGTAGTTTATTCCCATATTCTCCAGCCAAGAACGCCGGCCCGAACGTCGAGGTGGATGAGAACTGCAGCTTTGTCCCGACGTACTGCATGGGCTGCTACACAAGGCTGTCCACGAGCACTATAAGCCGTGTAGACATGGCCGTGCACAGGGATATGATCACCTCCACAGCCGTGTACAGGTACTACGACGAGGTGACGGAAGAGAAGACGTGAGCGCCACTAGACGAGACCGTCACCGTGCGCTTCAATATGTGCTGGATCAGGGACTCGAAGCTGCACGTGTCGGCGGAGATGAACTTCGAGAGCGATGGGAACGGAGCCGCCATGACGTATAGACCCGCGGGGCTAACTGAAACTTCAACATCCTCGTGTAAACGGCTGTAAGCACCATAGCTTCTCGACGGCGGTCTCGAAAACCGCCACGTCTCGGGCACTTACCCTACAAGTATGCGCGCATCTGTTTATAGTCTAGGTCACGAACGTAATCGTAAACTAGAAAATGAACACGCACACGAACGTGGATGCGGATATGACCGGGATATAATGCAATAACACGAAGCTGAGCCTGAACACACGCGAGATCGCGGTTATATACTGCCAGGCGTGCAATGACGTGTTTGTGATGCACTTATGGTGGCCGGCGGGTGCAGTATTATAGTGTGCTTTGGTCTATGAGCCCAGGCTTCTACAGGCTCTGCGGGATGAAGTCGTCCATGGATGCGCGGTCGGCTGTGGATGTATTCAAGTACGTCTTGAACCCTAAACATGATATCGTAAGCGTCAGGGACTCTTACGTATACAAGGGGATAATTCAAACAAGGACCACAATGAAGGACGTGCATCCCGATCTCGACATGAGATTCGACACGAACAAGGCGTCATTCACGATCGCTTCCCCGGACACGGTTAAAGCGACGTTTGGCTTCGCGACCATCGTGCCTGGAAAGGCTGACCTGGACTCTGTCGCTGAGCGCAACCTTAATAAGTTTATCTTCGGCGTCGAGATCTACATTGTAACTGAGAGCGATGTCTTCCCTCCCGTGCGGACCCAAATTCGGTTAGAAATAACCCTCTCGGTGGTCCAGGCGAGATGGCCAAGTTCGCTGAACCGACATGATCGAGATATTCGACCTGCCCAGGGTTTCGCCCGCGAGGTGAACGTCCGAGCACGCACGCGAAGCCGACTGGGTTCCAATAGCACGTACAGCGACGGCAACATCCGTAACGGGCCTAGGAATAGACAAGAACGGGGCAGGAAGTTATTCGTAGGATTATGACCTGCGACAAGTTCATATACGGAGTCGTGGGCACGGATAATAACATAATCGGGACTGAACGTACTGTCAAACGTGATGATCGGCCTCGAGTATAGCAGAGACACGCCTAACATCGGGTCCATTATGAGAACCGTGACCGTGAACGAGATCTGCGCCAACCACCCGACCCAGGACAAGGACTATATCTAATACAGTACCACGACCACCTCTAGGAAAAGGATGATAACGACGAGCACGAACATGCACCCGAACGAAAACTCGAACTACGAGCTGGCCAACTGTCCGGACATGACCATATAAACGGACTGAATCAGGCACGTCTACATAGATAAGATGAGCCCCTTCAATAAACATGACCCTATGCTCGAAAGGCTGAAGGAGATCGTTCTGTCCAGGTGCGTCATTGATGTCTCGAAGGTAACCCTAAGCACGAGTGCATGGACGCGATAACATCCGCAGGATCTCGGACCCGAGCACGTACACGGATATCTTCAGTGTGATAATGATTATGGCGTACTCGACCTTATTAAGTGTATGTGTGTGGGCATTTCCCTTTATATAGACGGGATCCTGCCGTTATTCGCGTCCATTATCCCGTATTTACCGTTTGCTTGTTTAAGATCCCTGCCTCTGTTTTCATACTGAGCCAGGTTATATCTATTTATGCGGCTAATCACATACATGCGCTCGAAGAAAGCTGAGCCGATAACCACGCGCGAGATATTGAACGACCCCATGTACGTGTTTGTCAGATAGGGGACCGGCTATCTTCTCTCAGCGCCAACACAGGTCACATCCATGTCCAAAGGCAGCACATTAAGCATATCGTCGGGATCCAGCAGCAGTTGCTTTCCTATCTTGAAGCAAGCACTTTAACTTGCTAAAATGGGCTGTAATCTGCGAGATACCTCAAAGCACTATTAACGATTCTTTCGATCTGTCCCTGCTAGGGTCTCTAAGCAGAATATATTGCTTGTTTAACGGAAATCAAGACTAGTGAAACCCCGCGTCCACGGGTGTCGGCGAGGAATGCATCTGGATTAGCTTAAAAAGACCAGATACACACCTACGTAAGGTAGTTCGTTAATACTAACCGATGGTGTCTTGAAGACCATATATGTTTACGCAGCCCTATAAAGGGAGCATAAGCGTGGCAAGGATACCGTGTACCTCGGGCTGAAGCTGGTCCCTATGCTTTATAAAGTCTCTACCTTTTGAGCTCTTTAGCCTCTTCCTAAAGAGCTTCGCGATCCCCTGTTTTCCTGTTATCGCGATTATTGTATTTCCTGCGGAGGTTGTCGTCGGGATAAATGGGCTAAAAGGGATGGACTGCCATCAGGTGGCATAAGCAGACCTGCCGCCGCTGGTGCCCAGCGCCCGAGGTCCAGCGCACGAGGTCTGGCGTTTGAAAGTCGAATGCAGTATAATCAAAGATGTCTCAAGCTGGTAGGAAAGCTGTTGGCCGTGGGAGAGGCAGCGACACGAGGCACCTCGAGGGAGGACCCATTGGGACAGGACAAGATGGAAGAAGCCGGGCTGGCTCCCACGGTAAAAAGTGAGCAGAAGTTGCGAGACAGGGCGTTGGCTAGTCCTGGTGATCGAAAGCCTCCTCGAGTGAAAGCCGGAGATTCAGGCAGCTGGTTTAATAAGTGGAACGACTTCGTCTTTACGCCGGACTACAAGACAGGAATGTTCCTGGTCTCGCCTCTCCCCCCTTTGCCGCTCCTCGACCTCCCGGACCCAGGTCTATATGTACAGCTTTCTGCCATCCCCGGCCGCCAGCAAGCAGTGCCACAGCCATCTATCTCCACGACCCCGTCGACGGGCAAGTCTTCCCCAATCGGAACGGTTCATCCAAAGAACAGGGTGCTTACATCATATATTTAGCTTACCGCTGGTTTAAATGCTCCGTGAACAAGAGCATTCGCCAAGAGCGACGCTCTAGCTGCTAGTGAATCTTGAAAGGGAAGGATATTGGGACTGAATAACTTATGTTCAATTAAAGGGAGCGAGTCTCTCTTGTCCGGAGCTGGGATCACGTAGCAGGGCGGGTTGACTTCAAAGGCGGGGGCTGGACCGGTCGTAAGTGAGACTAGAAAGGGATGGAAAGGAATAAAGACATAGGTAGTTAGGAAAGAGAGCCTCGCTCCAGTTGGCCCGGCTTAAAACCTGAAAACCGAACCCGCTGGGAAGCGCATCGAGTGCGGTTGCCGCCACACAGCGGATTCTAGAAGTACTCGCCCATGACGACGCCCGTGCTGCCGGACAGCTCGATGGCGCGGTCGAGCTTGTCCTCGTCGAGGAACCTGGGCCGTAGTCGTAGCAGGGCCAGTGCCAGACCCCAGAACGAGGCGTGCTCTGTTTACAGATGGTCTGCTCAGGCACTTCAATGCAGCATCTTCGACGTCCCCGCCAAGTAGAAAACGACCCAGCCCAGGCCTCGTCGCCGGCAGCCTGGTCGTCGTCCGCTGCCGCTGCCGTGGACATTATCCCAGCCGCGCCGCCGGACAGCAACGGCGGCGGGGGGTTCTTCTTCATTAACGTGTTGCCTATACTAAGTAGGTCATACTAGCTAAGTTAAGGGACGAGTGTATAAGGGATCATTAAGGTTGCTAATAAAGGCAAGACTCACATCGCAATCGCTCACGGCCGCCATCGGACGTGACCAGAGAGACAGAAGACGACGGCATCTTGCGCGAGAAAGAGACACAGATAAGCTCCTTGTCTGATGAGACGATACCCACACGTCCGTGCCACATTGTCCGTCGATAGCAGGCTTTGCTTAGAAATGCATTCTCAACGTTCCAGGTTGAAGCGCATGCAATGGTTCTCGAACACCAGGCGGGCCGCCGGGTTTCCCTCGTAGCCGGTCTGGAAGCCGGCACCGGCACCGGCGCCGTACGGGTCGAAGCCTTAATGTGTCCTGATACTCTTTGACTGTGAGCTCTATTCGACTGCACTCCTCGGCCGAGTACTTATATACCGCCTTGTCCTGGCTATTAACGGAAACGCGAGTGGTCGCTCTGTGCCCTCGGACGCCAGGACCTGCGGCGCCAGCCGGCCCTTGCCCATCAGCTGCCTGATGTGGTCCCAGTGCCCGCGCTCCTCGCGCATCCGACTCGTCAGCTGACATGGAGATGATGGAGATGGACGCAATGACGATGAATAATGCTCTCGCGCACGGCGCGCCCCGCGTCGGCACAGCCCGCGCACCACACCGAGGCGCACGTGTGGTCCTCGTTACCGGCTCGTGCGCGCTGCTTGGCCGCGCGTTAGGCTTCGCGGGCGTATTCATCGGTGTTGTTGCGCCTCTGTTAAGCTCGTCATACGCTGGGGTGATCCGCCCCACGGGCAGGGACAGCGCCGGGTGGCCCGTGACGTCGAAGACGGCCGTGTTGGATGTCAGGCCCAGAGCCAGCCGAGGAACTCGAGGAAGGCAAATACGAAGAAGACGCGGTTGCGAAGGCCTCGGCGCCAGAGGAGGTGCCGTAGGCGATGGTGGAGGCGTGTGCGGCGGGCTTAGGGGCGGGCATGAGCGTGCCGTCGGTCGGCGAGAGCCGGTTCGGGTGGCTGATAAGGATGCCCGGGCCTAGCAAGCCGTGGCCGTCGAGAACTTGGCAGAATATGGCATCCTGGTCGCTATTTAGAGCCTCGCGCCGCCATTCGGGAATCTGGCCGCACCGGTCGATGCGCTGCGGGAAGCTGCGGGGAACACCTCGCTGTCGCCCACGCGGTGGAAGGACTCGCCCCTTGCGCCCAGAATCTCCTAGAACTCGTCGGAAGAGGAAGAGGAGATTGACTACGGGTACTGGCCCTTGTGGCGACGGGTCGAGGTGAGGCTGCTAGGGCTGTGGACGCGAGGCCCAATCTTGATGCTAACAACCCACGATCGGTGGCTGCTGATGTCCAGAGTGTGCCAACAGCATGCCTGGGCATTGTCATCTTCCACATGATTGTTCTGCCCGCCATGCTTATTGTTGCGAGGACCGTGGTTGAGGCTGCAGCGTCTCGTTCCGGACCGTGGAGCGGCCTATTTCAAGAACAACCGCCAGAGGGCAGAGTCATTACCGGAGAAGCACGTAGCGTGGGTTGTCTATGTTGTTATCAGGAGTATAAGAGTTATAGTGATTCTCCCTTAGGTCCTGGATGTTATCCCTCCTCTTTCTGTCATCATCCTTAAGAGTGCCGACCGTGTTTCGAATCTCTAACTTTAGTTCTCAAGGTGCTCTGCTCCTTGGCTGAAGCAATCGAATTATCCAACTTGCGCTCATATTAAAGGTATGGGTGACGGCCTTTGTAATGGAAATGAGCGACGAGGAATCCGTGAGACCATTTAGACTCGTCATCCTTGAAATGCTCGAGTTTGGCGACGAAAAAGATCCTTTTATTGGTCCTGGAGGTGAGCCAGCAGTTTGGGTTTAGTCTTGAAGCGCTCCCGGACCCAGTCTTGTCCAAAGCGAGGGCTTCCATACAGGAGGGCTTGTTCCGCCCGCCATGCTTATTCTTACGAAGACCGTCGTTGAGGCTGTGGCGGCGGCGGACAGAGGCAGGATCCCATAGAGTATCTGGGACCAATCTTAGCCTTGTTTCCTGCCAACAGTCCTGCACCGCTCACGTCGCTAGCCCAATTTCTAAGGAATGTGCCGAGTCGGACAATGAATGCAGCCCTCAAGAACCATCGGGGCTCCTCGTCCCGGCGTCGAGCCCTCGGCCATCGCGCCCGCCGGGCATGGGCACGGGCATGGGCACGCCCCGCGAGCGTGGACCTACAAGTACTCGTATGAGGAACGCAGAGGCCGAGATCTTATTTAGGGTCCTGTCGCGCCAATGATACGAGGACTCCGCAACTCTCATGCACGCTGCTCGCCGGATCGTAAGTAAGTCTGGAAACGAACGGAAAGGAATGGAAAGGAATAAAGACATGGATGGTTTAAGAAAGAGAGCCTCGTTGACCCTAACCCGCCATGCTAGCACATCGTGGGATACGCGAAATGGAGTCGGCTAAGGGCAGCAATGTCGGCAAAGACGTCGGGAGGTGTCGGCTCTTCGGGCTCGGCAGCCGTGGGTGGCGGGGGGGCTTCGAGTACGGTAAGGGTGGTCGACGGCACGGAGGACTCGGTAAAAGGGGTTCGAAGGGGGAGAGGCTGCGATTAGGAGTCTAAATGAAGCGCTAAATTGCGGGCGATAGCGGCTTCTAACTAATCACACACGTACGGCGTCAGCAGGTGGGTTTATGGGAACGCACGGGGGGGCTACCTCTTGGGTGTTTATAACGGAAAGGAATGACGTCGGCGTCAAGTTCACGTGGCGGGGGGGAAGGAGGACGTCGGCGCCAAATTCATTGGCGAGGGCGACGACGAGGGCGAAGCGGGGCGACGACGAGGGCGAAGGGGGGCGACGACGAGGTGGGCTGGTTGGGGATAGCATCAATTAGGTGGGTGGTGGTAGGTGGGAAGGAACGCGTCTCGAGTCATGCGGGCTCGCGGAAACTGGCGGCTGGACACGAGGTCTGTGCACTTATGAACGGATAAGCAGGGCGGCCTGGCGTCAGTTGGCCCGGCCTAGAACCTGAAAACCGCACCCGCTGGAAAGCGCACCGAGGACGGTTGCCGGCCCTGCGTACAAGTAGTTCCGATTTCTATCAAGGGCCTGAGTAGCTCTTTCCCTTGCACCTGCCTGGGAAACATTTCCATTTCGATCCAAACGCGTGTGACACGCGCTGGCGCGTCCACTCGTGTTGGCGCGTCCACTCGTCCTGTCCGCGCCGGGTTGGCTGAGGGGGTTGCAGCGGCGGCTAGATCTCGTTGTATACATGCTTGTAATCAGGCGATGGATGTAGTTTGAGGGCAGTTGGCGATCCGTTACAAGCCCCTCTTAATGTAGTCTATTACCAGGTACGAGGACTGATTAGCCAAGGCTGCTGGGCCATTGTCAAAGAGGGAGGGAATGCAGATAGATAACGGTGCCAAGATGAGGTCCTAGGTATTGATTGAGGTGAAGCACCCGTGAAACGGCTGGTAAGGACATCACGTGTCAAATGGTAGATGACCGTGCGGTTCGCAGCGACTTGCAAGCGGTACATATCCTACAAAGATACTTAGAACAGGCGGTAAGAGCCGTGTCGCGAAGAAATAAGCTGCCGACGCCTACTTACGATCAGGCTGTTCATGCAACCAAGGAGATGCGAGTGATGGTGATGGTGGCTGGACCAGCTTATACACCGGCCAAGACGCAAAAAAAAAAAAAAGCCGGAGAAGCTGCAACAGCAGCAGCCCTTCGTCTTCGACAACGGCTTCGTCCTCGCCTGGCCGCGCTGCTCGGGGTCCTGAGCTCGGGGTCCGACGACGCCGCGCGGGGGTGCCTGCATATACTTGATCTTGATGAGCTGGCTGTCGATCAGCGCCCACGCGCTCTCCTGGTGGGGCGTCATGACGGCGTGGATGTTGGCGCCGAGCTTCTCGTCGGCGGTGCGGGCGTCGCCGAGCTCGGCGGCTGATCTTCTTCAGGCACGGGCTGATGGCGAGTGCACGCAGGCTTTGAAGGGCTGATAAATGAATACGCCACCAGACGTGGGCCTGCATGTTGGCCAGAAGTGCCCGAGTTCAAGACCAGATCCGTATCCGCATCCGAATACTAATGGGGCCGGAACGAAGCTCGACCAAGACGAAAGGGATAGTAGGATGTTCAGGGAGCTAGGTGGTCATGTTGTCGCCATGGCTTCCTAAGATCTGATGTTCATTTTTAGGACAGGGGATCCTAAAACGTTTTTAGGAGGATACAACCTAAAAATCCCGTTTTTAGGAGAATACATCCTAAAAATGTCGTTTTTAGGAGAATACATCCTGAAAACCGCTCTCTTGTTTTCGAAACAGGCATAAGGGCAGGCACTGTCTGCGTCCCTCCTCGTGTTTTCCTTGTACCCGTCTATATACTCAACTTTAACAATGCATCATAACGCTCCGTACGGGGAACCCTGCACGTGAAGCCACGTTTATTAAGCTTACGCCATAGCATGCACCTAGACATTCACGGACCGGCCTGGCTGACGTATATTTTGATGGCTTGTAATTTGGGTTTGGCCTGCGCCGTCCTGGCGTCTGGACTTGGGGGTCGTCGGCGATGAAGCCCACGATGGCTCTGCAGTTCTGGCGACTGAAACCGCCGACGCCAGAGCGCGAGCGAGACTGGTCGCCGGCCCTTTAAGTGATGATGATGATGGAGGGGCTAATTGCGGGGCCGAGACCGTCAGCGGGCTGTTGGTGGGACGCGTTCTTGGACGCGTCGTGAACGCGCGGGAGGGCGGTCGGGCGTGGAGGTTCTGCGCCCCTTCCTCGAGGGGCGGACAGCCACAGGGCCGTCACGAGCAGAAGTGCCCAAGCGCTGTCGCAGGCACTGATGTCGCGCTCGCCTACACGTCGTGTTGAATGGCTACAAACGCGAGGCCTGCGAAGCCAAGCCCAAAGGGTGGGTAAGTCGAGCCAAAATGCCCGTAAGCAGCCTATCTACGCGATGCTAAGGCTGAATCATCACTCACGCGTGCTCGTGGCGATGAACAGTACATTACAACAAGCACGGAAGAGGCGGCGAACAGACGATTGTAGAGGCTTCCGGAACCTCGGACGAGTACATGTATCCCTCGAGAGCCGGTGGTGCCTGCCCCATACTTGCACATACCAGTACTTCAACCGATGCATTCGGAACTCCGCTCCGGCAAGTGACCACGATATCCCTTGGTCGCAAACTGAAGGCGTGTCCCCCGCTGATACTTGTACACCACGCACGCACCCACAGGCTGAATGTGTCTCCGGTGCTTTTAACGGCGCTAGCAAATGCCCGTCGGCTGGGTGGGGGCAGCTTAGGGCTCACCTACTCGACGAGTACCTCTGGCGGTACATACGTTGTACTCGTGCCGAGTGGGTTGTGCCGGCTGCCCCCATGGATTCGGTATCTTGCCTGCGGTGATAAGTCACTCGTGCAATCCAACCTCATGAATATGCGCGTCGTTCCAAGCCTTCTCGTCGTAAATGCTCACGCCGAGCATGCTTCTACTTGCCGTGACCCCGAGTTCGAAACACAGCACCCATGCGCAGGCCCACGCTCTGTGCCCGACCACACAGTCATCTAAGAAGGCCAAGTAGAACCTTCTCGGGTATCCTGGGCTCGATTATTCGGAAGTTCCTGATTCCCAGCAATCACTCCGAACCCACGCGCTCGTCTGCCGCCACAGCCTACAGGTAACACATCAAACACAGCCAGGGAAGTCTCGCGTATGTCTTACCGGAGGCGCGATCCGGCAGGCCCTTTAAAGGAGCCATCAATCTGAGACCATAAAAGTAAGTGCTCCCATCTATACATCGGCTGTTCACGAACCTTTGCGCTAACCGTTCACACCACACAGAGTGGACCAGCAGGCGCGCCAACTCTCAGTGACAATGATCCTTTAAGAGTGGCGCTAAGTAGAAGACATTCAGACGGGGCCTTGCATATATCACCGGTGCGTCCTGCGGTGAGCCGTAAGGGCCGCCTGTGCGCTTGCCGACGGAGCGGCAGCAGCTTATGAGCTGGACGCCGTCGCGGTGGTGGTCTGCGGGTCTGACGAGTCCGATGACGGTAAGAGTGCCGCACGACGGTCAGGTGAGGGTGGTGAGGGTTGTAAAGGCGGTTGGGAGTTGCCGGGAGCGCGGTGGCCGAGTTAGACAGAATCAATTTGAGGCATGTGCAAATCGCGTGCTGCCTTAGCCCAGCATTCGGGTATGACTCCGCGGTCTGGGGAATGGCCAACCAGCGGAGACCCACGTGGTCCAAAGCGTAACGCATCTTGTTTGGCATGACGCCGGAACCGGCTTCGGCGCTGCCGATAATGCGGATCATTTCAACGGTCTCGGGGGTGACGTTGAATCCATCATCGTCTCAATCTTCATGGGCACCACCTCCACCAAGACTCTTCTTGGTTCTCTTGTTCTTCCTGCCGCCACAGGTGGGAGTCGAGGATGAAGATCCAATACTGCTGCGTCTGATGGCAGGTGCAGAGGCGTTTTCCGAAGAGGATTGAGCCTGGTTGTCGTGATGCTGCCGAACTGGAGTTAATGGCCCAGTTGTAGATGTTTGTGACTGGATGCTGGAGCCAGACGTGTTTCTCCAGCGACTGGAGGTATGCACTCTGACAGAGAAGCACCTTTAAAGGCCTGAAGTGGCATGGATGCACCACGTGCGGCAGCAGGAAGTTGTCGCTGGGGTTGATTGTACTGCACATTTTGATTCTGCGGTTCATGTAATCGCTGCTGTTGCTGTAACTGCGATGACGCATTTATGGCTGACCATTGCAGTCCTCCTTTAGCAATGCGCCCCTGGTGTGGGATGCTTGATTGAGAGGATGTGAGCATCGCTAGTGTTATCAATCAGCTAGAGCCGTACATCTGCACTGCCCGTCTAATAGTCAGATCTTGGCCATCTGCGAGGGCTTTGAAAAGGCGTCCATGTAAAGCTTGTCTGCTTCCTCTTTGATCACGCGGCTTTGTCCTCAATCATGCGCTGACTCTTACGGACGATCTTAGAGCATCTCTATAGAAATTCAGCCTGCCGGGCGGGATTGAACACCGACTCGCGTCTCTCAGCGAAATCTGTGAGTCCGTCGATAAAGCGGCTAATGACCCCTCTTAAGAGGGTTGCCTCTGCCGAAGACAGCTGGACCAAGCGAAGATTCGCTACGACGGCAAACATACGCCTGACGAATACCAGGTCGGCCAGGAAGTCTACATGCCCCTGCATAAAGGCTACAATCTCCCGGACAAGCCACCGCGAAAGTGGTCAGAGCAGAGAGTCGGCCCTTTCACCACTGTCAGCGAAATAGGCCACCAAGCCTACGAACTCAACTTTCCTTGCCATTGGCGCAACCACAAAGCGGTTTCCATTACACAGCTAGCACCGTCACCTACCGGCAAAGACCCTTCGCCTTACCAGTTGTCATGACACGCACCAGCAAGTCTGTGTGATCAAGGAGTAGAAGTTGCTCATCCATGTAGCTATGCACCCATACGTACGGACGCAGAGAAGTCCCAGGGTGCAATTTACTAAAATCTCACGACTCTGCCTATCTCCTAACTCGGAAATAGGCCACTCTATGACCAACTGTCTTCTGTTCTTCACCGCCTCGGTTCCCTAAATCCTAGCCTAGGCGTGTAGGGGCAAAAAGAAGGATTGTCACTCGCCGGTGGAACTGATTGCGTACTAGTCTGGGGGTACGAATCGCACTCGCAGGCAGGTTTCTGTGAGAACGCGCAACCAAATTTTATACCCATACGATCAACTAGAAACCTAATCAACGGAGGCCTTGCTGGTTCACCATGTTGAAGGCTCATAGATTAGCTTCACCTCGAAGATAATCTGTGAAGTTATCACTTATAATATGTCGAGGCATTCGACTTGGAAGTGCTCCGCAGTCTACTTGTTTTCTTAAGTTAGGGTCTCTCTTTGAGAACAAGACAGAATACATGTGAGGCGCTGATAGGATGCATGGCTCTCATTGCTCTTTAGCGCCTAAGCTGGGCTTAGCAACCTTATATAAAAGGGGTGCCATGATATCGGAGAATAAAGGTAAATGTGGGCCGGCGGGAGACGGGGTTTGTACTTACGTAGCCGACGTCATCTATATCTCCAGTTTAATCTTCATGAAACGTTGCATTTCTCTATTCGAACCTGCTCTATTAGGTTACCCCTGAATTTAAATAGAAATCGGCGATCTTAGACGCGCAAGAATCGGCGACCTGGACTTAGCGTCAAGGTCTCGTCGCTAAGCAGCATATTAAGGGACGTTAGTATATTTATACAGCTTATCAGATCTTGGCGCAGTGAAAGCTGATAAAACCCTCACGCCTGTAATCCTCCAGCTGCTTTCAGCTGGCAAGATAGTGACACGAAGTTCTTCTGAGTCGACCATGTACATCGAAAAAGCACCTTCTCTACACTATGCACGTATTCTGATTATTGCAACCATTTCTTTTTTTCACATACATACAGATCACAATGGCTACTCCACAAGCACCTACCGAGACCCATTATCCTTATCCTTCCTACGAAGCACTTCGTGTCAGACAACATTGGGTACGACCTGCGCAGAATAGCGGTCAGCGTTTGTTCTGGACTCTCGACGGTCCGTTAAAGAGTGCCATATTCGTCATGGCAAGCCCTTCCGCTCCTGACGGGCCACTTGAGCCATACTTTGATCGCGTCAGGGGCACTTGGCATTCCATTTCACAGCTACCCATTACGGAACCCAAGGTTTCTTCAATCAACGTCGGCGTATATGAGCTCGAGCAATGGGACCCGGCGTGGTGCGAGGAGCATGTCGACTGCAACCAGACTGGCAATGCCGGAGTGGAGTGGAACATGTTGGAGCTGAACGACGGAACAATGGAGCGTGAGCTTTCTGTGTGCTGTGGGACAGAGCGGCCTGTCGACAACACCATCAGTGTGGACGTGATGGCTGGGGAGAAAGGATTTGTTACGGTTCACGACATGTTAACTACTGTTCATCCTTGGCTCATGGCTCGTAAAAGTGACATCATGACGGCTAAATGCTTACTTGAGGGCCGCACACTAAGTGAAAGCATGGGGCTCATGGTCAATTCGAATGCCTTCGAGAGTTTAATGATAGAGGAAAAGGAAAGGTGGATCACGTTGAAGAGGAGGTAGCTACCACGTCCGGATGAAATTAACGCGTCTCAACGATTTTTGTTTCAAGGTATTACAATGCCGTACCAGAATGAACTCCGAGCCCAAATCGTGCAAATCCCAACTTGCGAGCATCTCAATCTTCATTTCGATTGCCATAGCAACTGATCACTGTGGACAACTTCGATGTTTTACGTTGAAACCCACCCAAGAGCGTCCGCCCAGTACTCTCAGCACGACTATAAAAAGCGGAGGTATTCATACGGGACAAGACAGCAGCTAGGTGCTAATCTGCCGACGGCTCGGGGCCACGCTGCGAAACTCAGATACAGAGCCTATAACAGGCAGTGGGGACGCTCGAGGAACAGGCCCGCGGGTAGGAAGGCTTAATGAATCGCGGTTTCTGGCCAGAGAAGTGGATAGGCAGGCGATATCAGACCTAGGCTGATGGGCAGTTAAGATGATGAACAGCAGTGATGACCAAGGGCGGCGAACTTGGTTCGTAAGCCACAGTCCGTTACTTGCAGTACATTGCCTTCGGTAAGGCCTCTTGCGTTTATCCGAGACTTGCATTCTACGAGCATTGGCCTCTACGGCCAGGACGCGGTGACATTCCACACCTATGCTATGATAACGGTAGACGTCATTACAGGCGCGTCACGCGTGTCGCGCGCGTCGCACGCGTCGCACGCGTCGCGCTTTCCCGAGCCCTGGTCGTATTTTTCGAGTGGGATTACTGGCTCGATGGCACCCGCATATCACCCCACCTAAAAAGCAGCGCCTTGGCCATCATGGCCGAGTGCTTGGAGGCACGTCGAGCACAAAGGCCGCCAGCTTCATCCGGCCGGCCGACATCCATGGTCTACATTCTCGTCAACAAGGCTACCTTTCACCCGCAGTACCTCAGCACCCGGGCCTCCGCATCTAGAAGCCAACGCTATGCTCACCTGGCTGTCCAGCTGGACCCCGCTATGTCGCGCCTCTACAACTTGCGGTACGATAGCTGACAAACCGTCTACTTCCAGCGCTTCTGTCATCGCCACCGAGCTGCTGCTCATATATACGCTCCAGCTCTTCGTCGAGTCCGCCCATGGTGTCTCCAACCGCGCCGCCTATGCCGCCGCTGTCTCCCTCTTCCGCTGACAAGTGGCCCAAGGGCTTTATCGCAACATGAGTCTAGTGGAACCCTCCGACTCTATCAACTCCGCCGCCGACGCCGAGACCTCCTCCCCGCGAGTGAGCTTAACGTGTGCGCCGTGGGCGCGACCGGCCAAGGGTCCGGTGCAGCAGCGACGTGTCCGCAGACTTCTACCTTCGGCAAGGGAGTCGACACCCTGGCGAATTACGAGAAAAAAAAGAAGAAGAACATCCCATTCCATCACCTCCCCCCTGCCACTCAAACTCCAGACCTGAGAGAGAGAAACCCGCAAGTGTCGTGCTTGCCATGCCTCTCGAAAAGCGCCCACACGAGCCCCAGCAGCCCACCCACGCCCCGCCGCCTCCCCCGCCACCCGCCCAGCGATGGGCATTTGTCCAGCGACGAGCTAGCCGCCGAACAGCAGGTATCAGCTAGCCCTGCCAAGAAGGCGGAACAGCGCCCTGCCGTCGCTGATGAACCGGAATAGAGCAACACTCCTAAGAGCCGCAAAACGAGAGAAGCCGCTGCCGAAACCCCAGTCAAGTCCACCCCAGTGAGACGCACCCCATTAAAGGCCCGGCCGCGTCGGCGTGGACGCGGATGACCGGGGGCGCGGGCCACGTCGCCGAGGCGCTGCGGTCGTCTTCTCGCACGACGGCGATCGAGGCGAGGAAGAAGCCTTCCTCGCCTCCCGATCCAGGCAGCCCGATCTCGTGCCTCGTCCTCTCTGTCGGCTGTGCTCGCGAATCCTTGATTACGTTGGTCAGGCCTAATAGACCTTCATGGACTTCCCGATTCGAAGACGGCCCCGAGTTGTTAAGCGACAGCTCCAGCAGGGAACAGTCCAGCTCCGATGGTCACGGGCCGGCGATCGGACTTGGAAACCAGCGAGTCTTTCAGGTCTTCTTTGCAAAGTAACGCAACCCGCGATAACAGCGAATGCAAACTGCCGTCATCGCGCAATCTCGACGGGAAGATAGACTGCACCAAATTGCCAGCCTTAAGGCGATCCTTCTGCCATGTCTCGTTCATCGCTTCCTACAGCTCTGAATCGGAAATATCGAAATCGGGCCTCGCTTTTTGTTGCCGGTGAAAGCACCGCGAGGGCGGTGCCGTTGAGGGTCCAGGGGTAGAGCAGCTGACCCGCGGCGGAGTTGGCGCGCAGGCGCGTGTTGAGGCGGCGGATCTGGGAGGCGGTGCACATGCTGGCGCTGGTGACTCGCCCTAGTCGGCGCCTGAAGTGGAGTGTCCCATAATACGTGGAGGGAAGCCTTCTACACCAGTCTGATGCGTGAAATGAAGTGGCATGGATGGCCGCCTACTTGCGTTGCTCGTTGTACAAACGTACGAGGGGCCCGATCAGAGAGCCCGTTCCGCGATAAGCTTACGTTCTGCGCACTTGGACGGGATACAGGTATTCCAATGCCCATCTGCTGTCGCTGCGTGAGGCGCGGAGCTCGACTCGAGAGGGCTGTCCGCAACCGCAGAGAAGGAAATGCCTCGGACGGCGCCATAGATCGCCAGCGCAAAGAGAACAGAGAAGAAGGGAGAGGGCAGAGGTCGCACGCCTCCAAGAATCGCCTCTCCCAGTACTCGACGGGCTCCATCCCGTACGAGTCTGCCCGTTCGTAAGTCGAGGTGGATTGATGATGGCCGAAGAAAGCTTCAAAGAGCCAGTCGTGTGTCGTCCTTGGTGGGGAGAAGCTGTAAAGCTTCACTCGTCGAGTCAAGCAACGTATCGCTGGTCACGGTAATTAACATCTCAATGACGTGACGCCAGGGGGCGCCGCCGGGGCTGTTACCGAGATGCTGACGTCTAGTGTCCGTGGGGCGTGGAGCCTTTGCTGCCGACCTAAACACATTGACACGAGTAAAGCAGACCACATAGAGACAAGGAGTATGACAAAATCAGCAGCGAACGAAACATGGACAGACATAGCATGGGCATCGGCATGGGCATAGGCGTGATGTAGGCAAGCTGGTGGGTGGCCGCCGGTTTGGGAGGACTGCCGGCAACCGATAGTTGTGGGGGTTCGCGCTCGGCTCGAAGTGGGCAACGTTCTCGAGGGGCAGCCACCGCTCCAGGACGCCCGGCGGGTTTGTGGCGTAGCGCTGGTTGGCGTTGATCTTGATGACGGTGCCCTTGTAATCAGGCGGGCGAGGGCAGATGAGGACAAGCATAGGATTGCGGGACAGTCGGAGGGACGCGGCCGCGGGAGATTTCATTGTCATACGGGTGAGTACTCGTACGAATACACCGTCAGCCCAATTCTTCCCCAATGCCGAGGCACACACATCGCTGTTCCACCCACACTCGCTGCGCTGGCCCAACTCGACTCAACCGCGCGAGTCCATGAATGGGCGCCATCCATCACCAGCCCTTAACCGTTGAATCGATCCAGGCAGCCGGGTGACCTTGTGAATAACCGATCCATTCATCATAAAGAATATGTTTATGGATCCAGAAGATGGCATCTCGTGGAGGCGCGGGCTTCGGTAAAGGATTGCCGTCTTTCTGCCCTCCGCCTCGGTCCTTACAAGACGCTTGGCCCCGTCTTAGAGTTAAGTATATAGGCCGTCGGGCTGGAACTACTCAGCAGCGCGAGAGACCGCTTGTAAAGATACAGGGACGTAGCTGTCTATACGTGGAAAGGTTAAGAGACAAGAAGGGAGGATCTATGAGGGAAATGATGCCGACGGATGCGATTTCAAGAATGGATGGACTTGAATATCTAATAGTACATTCTCTCTCTCTCTATCTCTCCTCTCACCATCCTATCCGTTCTAGGCTACATTGTCTGTCACGCCGCTTCGCGTCTTGTATTCGGCACTGGGAAAGTCTGATACCGGGCTGAATAGGCTGTGCCTTGTACTCCGTCCCGCCAGTAGTTTTTGCTTATCCCCGCTCCATTTCATCTTTGAGTGACCTCGACTACTGAAGCCACGGTATCACATGCTACAACTCTAATCAATGTTTCCTCGTTGATGTCGTCGTGTCTCACGCTTTTATTTATGGACTGGCCCTCCTTATAGCCTAGGTATCCTGCGCGGACATATGTCCTCGTCTAAATTAGGCGGCTTCGTCCTTGATGGAGATACCTCGGTCCTTGGAAGAGCTAGCTTGATCTTGTGCGCCATCGTCGGAGGATGAGCTGGGATCCGGTATTGCCTCCTGGCGGCCGTTTCCGCAAACATGATCGGTCTCCTCTCCCACGCCCTGCTCGACAGAAGAGTCACGGGCTCTGGGTCTCCTTGCGCCGCTATGCTATCGATGAAGGCAATGACCTGGCCCAGCTCATGGCGCATATAGATGCTGGACTCGTCATTTTCCATATGGGTGGACCTTAGGTCCGATACTAACCAGAAGGCTTGATTCAGCAGCGCTGTAGCGCGTCGGTTTAAACTGTCTTGGGAGGTAACTATGCCTTCGCATAACTTTAGGACGGTCCTCCCTGCGTTGTTGTCATTGCGGGAAAGCCTGTTCTTGCTAACAGTAATCATCTCCCTAGTGAATTGCCGGCTGCTCTCGAGGTCACTCCAAAGCGCCCGGGTCCGCTCTAGGATCCCCTCAGCGCTCTTGATAATCTGATCTTGCTCTTGAGGCATGGCTTTCTTGGGGGAGGGGGCGGACGTACGAGACTGGAGATCGGCGTGTGAGGTGGTGAAGGTGAGCGGGTCATGAGCTTGGTGCACTGTGGAGAGACGTGGGCAATTGTGGCGATGTAAGATGTGAGGAAAGGCAGGAGGGAATGCGAGATGCTGAAGTGTTGACTATTGATCTGAGGTGTGTATCGAACCAGGGACCCGAATGAAAATGTCGGGTTTCAAGACTTGAAATAAGCGATGCCGACCAGACAAATGTTGTAAAATCAGTAGTTCAGAACGCCGTTCAACCAGGTATGAAGACGTAGCTCTGAACAACAGCAGTTCGTTCAGTTTTGCAGATATGGAACAAAGATTGCACTTCTGAACAATGCGAGTCAAGTCTCTTTCCATTGGTGTTTACAGGAATGATTTACGTGCCGCCTCTGCCCAATATCTAGCTAGTGTTTCGAATCAGCGGCATTTGAAGCTGAACATATATGTGCTTCGCTTTTAAGCCCCTGTAAAGACATATAAAGACAGATGCGCTGGGCGCTAAAATTGAATCGGAAATATGGTGTAAAGGCTGGTTCATAAGTAAAAGACAAAGGGAGGATGTTGACGCCTTGCCAGTTATGACTTGCTTTGGTGAGGGGGGGGGGGGGGGGAGGGAAAGGATTTCAAGCACCTGCCTGAAAGGGTCTTAAACACGGTCGCTCAAAACCCCGGAGGCCCAGATCATGAGCGACGAACTTGACGAGAATGTCTTGTTCCAGCTCACCGTCGTCGACCCAGGCCATTCCCGTTGTTCATCCTACGATATGGTACCTTAACTCGCGCGCTCGGCTCGCTTGCGGAACGGCGGCGGCGGCGGCGGCGGCGCTGGACGTTGCCTTCACCACCGCCACCACCTTCTTCCTCTCCTCCTCTTACGACGACGAGCGACCGCAGAGACTTTGAGAATGGTCAAAGGCTTGAGTTTCTTGGCTTCGCCTACACCGGGAGCGTTGCCACCACTGGGCTTATGCTATTACGTGCATTTCACAGCCTTATCACAGGTGCCCGCGATCGGCGCCGACAGTCGGCATCTAGAGACGAAACCGCGACCTGGGCATATTCAAGACAGACGACGATACACGATTCCTAAGCACTTGGGGTTCTAGGTCACCTCGCCGTTAAGACGGATTAGCAAGACCGGCCCCCTCTCGCCGCCGCTGCCGTTCGACGGAGTGACGAGCTCGATGAGCGCGTTACGGGCAAGGGTTATGGGCAAGGCGATCCTGTCGATTATCATCCTCTTTAAAGACTCGTCCCTGCATGCGGGCTGAGTAGAGGGGCAGAGAGAGAAGGGGGCACTGAGCGTGCGGCTGTAGCCTCGTCCCGAACATCCTTTTAAAGGACGTTCCAGGGCTTTGAAGTCTTCTTTCATGCCTTTTCGGTGCCCACGATAGCTCTTCTGTGTCCGGGCATGGACGACCACTGGCATATGGTCCTCCCTCCTCCTTCTCTCTCTTCGTGGCTCTCGTCGACATCTTTCTCCTGCCCTGGATGCTGCTGTCGCTGGTGGGATTCGGGGCGAACAGGCCACAGCGACCCCGTAGTAGGACGGGTGTTCTTTTATACCTACGTTTTCGATTTGAGAAGCCGTGTATAATATCTAATAAATATTGATTGTTTTAGAATTACTGCGAACACGGCCCGTGAGCCGTCGGGAATCCGCTCGGCGATTTCGTACCACCCTGTCTTAAGGAGCACAATCACCCTTCCGAAGGACAACTGGTTGAGCGTAATCCTTAGGGCTGTCCTGTCGTGGATTGGACAACCCTATATGTCCCCATGTCGACACATCTGGTGTGTGATGCGTGACGATGATACTGTGTATGGTGTGAACGGCGTCGTCACTATTGGCCACGCTGCTTTGATGGACAAGCATGTCGATAACCAGAGCGACGCGGCATCAGAGTTCGAGCTGGAGAAAGACGACCGAGAGTCCAGCGACCCCATCTTCTCCGAGTCCCGTAACGAGAAGACGAGCAAGTAGTACAAGGACAACACGCAGGAGCGGGGCAACCAGCATTTCCAAAACCAGTTGGCGGACAAGGGCTCCGGAGCGTACGGCGTGCTCCCGAAGTCGCAGTTCGCGCACTTGATCGACCCTACTGGGAAGGGGGTCACGCAGCAGGCTATCGTTATCGACAACATTAAGAAGGGTGCGTCGGAGATCTTGGTCGCCTGGAGGCAAACCAACGAGGAACTCGCGATGTTGACATAGAACTAGAAGAAGGTCTTAAGCTCCATGACCTAGACACACACCATGGACGAGGACGAGACCATGATCGCTAAGGACTTTATGACTGCGTACGAGACCACCATGAAGGACGTCATGAAGTGCATGGAGGCCGCTTTCTCGCTTCAGCTTCTTCTTGGTCTCCATGATCTCGGAGACGTGCTCCATCTCAGCGTGTGACTCCCCGAACGAGCTCGTGCTTTTCTCGAGGCCTGCGATGAAGACCGACTCGGATGCGAGCAACAAGTCCTTGATTATCGGTTACGAGTCGTGCATCCCGTCGCAGAACAACTGGTATTACTCGTATATGAGATGAGGCGCGCGAACTACGGCAGCAAGTGCCTGGACTGCAAGCTGTGCGAGATGATGGCCGCCTCCATCTCCAGGATCATGGGCTTCGGCGAGAGGCACGAGGGCGACCCCGAGCGCGACCAGCAGGAAGAGGAGATCACGAAGGATTCCGCTCTGGACAAGTTCGAGATGATGCTCGCCAGCATCGACCTGACGGAGTGATGAGGACAAGCGCTGCTACGCTGACAACCACTGGCAAAATCATGACTGCACCCCAGCGAGACTTCGAGATCGTCTCCGGACTCGAGCAGTGCCCCAAGGTCCACGTGGCCATGGACACCATCGAGGACGAGAGCAAGAAGGAGATGTCCGTCAGCAGGATTTGGGGCAGGTGATGGAGCACTATGGCATCGTGTACGACTTGCTGCCCCGGGGAGGCACTCGCGGTGCCGGAGTACTTGCTGATTCACGAAACAAACCCTCTGACTATGCTCGCATCGTTGATGGCCGGCGACGCGATCGCACGGGTTGTTTCCCACTTGTGCTCTCGGCGGGGATTTTCAAGGTGCGGATCGCAGACGTAGATCTCTCTCCCCCTAATCGCCCATGAACTCGAATCACGCACCACCACCGCCACGCCTCGCCATAACCCCACCGACGCCGCCGCCGCCGCCGCCCTGACACCGTCGACGACATGAAGTCGGCCGTAGGCAAAGTCATCGCTAAAGCGCTCGACAGCGGCCTCGAGGATCGTGTCTTCAAGCCCCGCCATGTCAGCGCAGCCCATGTTCGAAACAGTTCTCGTTGGACTCGTCCAGCCAGTCGGGGAACAGCTCGTCGATAGTGGTGGACTGGATGACGGCGAACCGACGGCGTCCTTGGCCTGGGACAGGCGTGGCTGGTACCGTAACCTGCTGCGGGGCGGGGGGGGCGACGTGCTGAGTGGTGCTGGGTCGAGTGTCCGGCGCGTGGTATGCGAGATGCTGGCGATATAGAAGCAAAAAAAGCTGCTACCGAGAACGTGTCGATGGAGGAGGGGGCGCTGGTGGAGCCGCTGCCAGCAGCACATCTCATTAGTCTCGCCCAGGCTGGATGACGCGGCGGCCGTCCCTGTCAGCGACACGCCGTAAGAAATGAAGGGCAACTGCGCCGGGCGTTGCTGGCTCGCACTGCTGCGGCTGCTGCGGCTGCTGCGGCTGCTGCGGCTGCTGCTGCTGCTCCATGACGCAGGCAGTCGCGTTAAATCAGGACTGGGATGGTTTTCAACCATGGAAGCCACGCACATTCGAGGTAAATGAGTATGGTTTTCTTCCTTCATTCATTCATTACTTCGTCGTTGCCCAGTCCGTCGTGGGCTTGTAGATGATGGTGGTCACATACTAGGCAAGCTTTACTCGTAGCAATCTGTTCTCACTTATTACACAATGTGCTCGCCCGGGCATCATGGCAGTGATGAATGGGAGATTGCAGCGAGCTTGGTACGTCTTGGAGGTACTTAGCGGACGCCGGAGGGTCGCAAGTTGAAGCGAGCCTTTCGTCATTAGGCATGGACAGACGCACTATTGTCCCCGCCCTCTCGTCGTAGTGCCCAGATTGGGCGAACAAAACCTGGAAGCCGTCGAAGTTGGCCGCCTCGAGGGCTTTGCCCGCGACGTCGTCCAGGTACTCGTATTCATGCTTCTCGTGGCAGAGATGGCCATGTTCATGCTCTTAAACATTCCCATGCCCTTTCGCAACCTACTTCGGGGCTCTCATGGTCGGGCCCATTGTGTCGGGCGCCATGACATGACCTACCAGATCGGCTGGCGCAGAACTTGATTCTGACGGTGCAGCCATTGCTGGCCAGGATGGTGTAGGCGTGCAGACAGACACCTGAAATAGCGAGCTCTCTCCGGGGTCCTGTTTCCGCTTCCCTCTCTGTCTGTCTGTCTGCTTCTCGTCTGTGCCATCGAGTTGTGCTGGCCCGGCGGCAGCGAGTGTTCTTGGGGCAAGGTGTTGCTGCTGGGGGGCCCTTGGGAAGAGACGGTCACGGCCAGGGCTGCGCGGCCATGGAGACGAGTCACCCGCTGCCTCATGAGCACCTTCCTGCCCCTAGCGACGGAGCCCTTGGTCGAGCACCTTGGCTACGGCTGGGGCTTCGCCATCATTGGCGAGCTGCAGCTGTGGCCCATCCCGCCTCTTGGGCCCCCCAGGCTCGCCCGGGCGAGACCAGGCCCGCACGCTGACGATGGGCGACGACAGGCCTCGACTCGTCGCTGACCATAGACAATATCATCATGTGGTTCCACGAGCGGCTTTTGACAGGCTCGGGCCACTTGTCAAAGGGCTGATCCAGACGAGCGCAGCCGCGACACCGGCAGAAACCCTGGTCAAGGTCCGAGTGCCCAAGGCCCAGTCGAATACCCAGCACGCGAACCAGCAACGCCAGCGCGGCCGCGAGGAGGGCGAGGCCTCGACACCAAGTCCAAGGGCGGTGTCTGGTCTTGTCTACTGTCATATCGCAAGATCGCCGTTGAAATCGCAAGGGGCCGCGACAGAGTAGAGTCACACTCGCGCCGCATTGCCCTGAGGAGGCCGTGGGACAAACGGCACACCTGACCAGACGATTTCGGCCCCGACGATCTGCTAAGGGGGAGGATGGGTGACTCGACGCACTTTGCCCGGATGTTGCGGTTTCGCCGATTAGTCAAGAGGCGATAAGTGTCGGGGAGACAATTTCCTCCGTGCTGTTGCCTTGCGTCTGCCCCCAAATTGCCAACACTAATCTTTCCATGTCAGTTAACAATGTCTCTCCCGAGTAGAAGCTCGCGTCGCTCTGTGTCCGGTGGAGGAGCTAAGCCGTTCTCCTTAAGTTTGGAACTTCCTGTTGCCCTTGTATGGTGTTTCAAGCAAGGGAGCTGGACGTACCAGGACGTTGGGGGTTTGTCTGATTTTCTTTTCTAGGTTTACTTCGGACCCCTGGCGATCTTGGAAGAGCTTTGAATCCCGAATCGAGGTATACCTGCAGTTGCGAGCCACGAGCATGCAGCGGCCGATAGCCTCACATGCGCGCGTCGGGACGGGGACCAGCTGCGAACGGGCATGATCGACAGGTACGCTGGCCCGGGACTAGTAAAGGCCTTTCACGAGGAGGGGGGGGATGATGTAAGGTTCGCCTGACGCGTAGAGAGTTAGCTGCTGGCAAGCCTCGTGGGACGAGTTTCTCAGATGAACTGCCAAGTCGCCTCCCCCGTAGCCGGCGGCACTGAGGAAAGTCTGTGAGGATATCGCAGTCAGAAGTAGATACGGGGGTAGCCTGTCGTAATCAGAGTACTCGTTCGTGCCGATGTCGGAGGCTTCCTCGAGGTTCAGCTCGGCGACGATAAGGGTCATGTAGTCGACGCCGCGAGCCATGTCGGCCACCGTGACGTCCACGAAGCCGTCGGCAACCTCCGCCGTCCTCGGGATCGCCGCGTAAAAGCGCCCGGGCGTCGACGAGGCGAGCTCGTCGAGCACCGCTGGCAGCAGCCTCCGCCCGTCCGCCGGCTGGTGTGGCGCGGCCATGGCAGGCGAGGTTCCGACGGTGGCAGTGCGAGCAAGCGGGACTGATGATGCCCGGGTTGGGGTGACAGCTGGCGAATGTTTTTCGGTTAGGACAGGTGATAGCCAAGGTAAGAAGACAGCCAGGAACGACCGAGTGCAACAATGAGGTAGAACAGTTAATTAGAGTTGGCATGAGGTCTCAAAGACTGGGGATAAAGAAGTCGACGGGCCTTCATTGGTCGACAGAGCCGCCATCTTAAAAACGAACGCGGAAAGTCGAGCCCCTCTGTTTGATGCATTCAGATTGACAGTTGATCAAATAAAGCCATTGCTCGACGGACTGGAGCGTCTGAAACTTGGCACAACTCGGATGGGGTCGCATGCTTAATGGCGCATGCCGCAGGAATTAAGTGCTAAAGGGAAAATACGTCGTCAATGAAAAATGTGCCTTCGCTTTCAGGCGGGAGGGTGCTGTGCTGAACCAGGATATGAAGGACGTTTACTTTGACGAGCAGGGAGGAAAGTCGTCGTGCTCTAGAGCGACTTCGATATTCGGAGACGAGGATATCGCAGCAGATCTAGCAATAACAAGGAGATTAGCATGATAATGCATGCGTACTAATAGACGGGAATAACTGAGTGCAGGCTGATATATTCGACAGAAAACGTGTGGGGGTACTGACGGTTGCTGTGAGACATTTGGGGAAGGCCTTCATCTCTCCTTTTCCCGCAGTATATCAAGACCACGCAGCGAAGAAGCCGGCAGCTGACGAGGAAGCTGTCATCGGCGACATGGCCATGGCCAGGCCAGAGTGAACATGCCGGCGAGCGCTGGGCGGCGATGAGGCGAGCACTGGACAGCGATGAGACGAGCGTTAAGTGGCGATGAGGCGAGCGTTGAGTGGCGATGAGGCGAGCGCTGAGTGGCGATGAGGCAGGCGCTGGACAGCGACGAGGCGGGCGCTGGACAGCGATGAGGCCTTGTGCTATTGCATCACGTACATAGAGGGTGTTAAGGGGAGAGGAGAGAAGGGCAGAGGCGCGAGGATGCTTGGGAGCAAAGGACAGAGGTGGTGATGGAGGAAGAGCAAGGCCCGATCGACTGGCAATGAATGTATGTGCAGGGCGGGGGAGCCAGCGTCGGTCGATTTGGATGTACATCTGTTACGTCTGGTCTGGTACATGTACGTACATGACACGCACGGGTATATAGGTCCGGATCCAGGTATTGAACCTTATGAGGTGGTACAAGTAGTGAATGAATATGGGACTCTCATCTGCACGCTGGCCGACCGCACCTCCTAATGTTACCGGGAGAGTTATCACAGCGAGCAGGAAGCTGGCTGTATTCCAGCTTTCATCCTTCTAGCCAGAGACTAGCCTGATTGCTGTCCTGTCTGTCTGATCCAGGCTGCTCATCTCACCATCTACGTATGAGTAGCCAGACCAGCCATCTTGTTGAACTCATACGTAGGCGACGGGAAGGAGGGCAAAATGCGTGGATAACCGAAGTGTATTGTCCGCACCTCAGTCGTCAATCTCATGTGTAGGTACCTATCAATCATTCCCATTGCAAAGATAGGTAAGCAAGAGCGATACCGATACTAACCCCAAGATTATCCCTGTAATAGCAAGTACATTCCCGCGCCGCCTTATCTCCAGCTCGATGCCCTCGCCCTTGAATCATCGTGGATGGAACCTGGCGCAATCTTCTTGCGCTTCGTTGACTTTGCGCATACAATAGTGGATGATGACCATGGCAGCCACCGACTCAGTCCACGCAACACGTGCATTCCAAGCTGCGAGGCCATAGTCCGAAGCAGCCGTGGCCGCGTTGACATTATCCTCAAGAACCCTCCGTAAATCACCTGTCTGGCGCTTGTACGCACCCCACAGGTTATGGCTGCTTTTGGCTTCCTGACGGTTTTCATGCGGGCCAACAAAGGAAGAAAAAAGCCTTTCGTCGGATTGCTCGATAATCTCCATGTACTTGAACATGTCGCGTCGCAATCGGGCTTGCCGAGCCTCCTCATCGGACGCAATGGCGGAGAGCAATTTCTGCTGAGCAGTGCGAGCGAAATCACGGACCGCAATGTACGCACAGTCTACCCGAGTGATGCGCGCCTGTAGTTGCTCTCCCGCGCGGTGCCACGGGGTGTCCAAAACATAAGATCCTTGCGGCGGATGCCAAACAAGAGCGGGAAACTTGGTTGAGGGATCGAATAGTTGAGCGGTGCCCAGCGATAATAACAGCCCGAGTGGATGCTGTGGAACCGAGAGTCGAGTGGCGTAGTAGGCGCGCAGGGCGGCAGCTGGAGGTAAACGCGTCAGATCTACTCGCTGAGGAGGGTGCTCAGGCGAGTTGCAGATCAAATCCGCATAAGCAAGAACATGAATGCCACAATCGTTGCTACCTCGTTCCTGCTGTGCGGCCGATGCATGCGAAATCTGCACGTTCGGCGCTTCATCGATATCAGCGGAAAGCGCCGACAGGAATACAGTGACGCGATCAATGGCCGCGGTTGCAGAGATCTGATCTTTGAGACTGTCGGCGACAGTCAGAGTAGAAGTCTGCTTATGCCAACAGGCAAGGATCCAGTGGCACCGCCCAGTATGGAGCGGAAATAGCAGCCGAGACTTTGCAGACAGCCCATTCCAGTAACTGTTATTGAATCTCGATCGCAGTGATGCTGCTGGGGTATCTGCAGATGTGGGCGGCAGACTTTTGGCTTTCGTGACAAGCGGATCGACGACTGCTGTGTCGGGAGGCAAGTGTTGCCGCATGAGCCGCACAATCGATGTGCCTGAGATCATGGATCTGGGGGTGCGGACCCTCTCAATTTCAGACTGAAAACTCTCCAGAGCCGAGGATTGCTTCGCGTGCTTGCTTCTCGAACGAGACTCTTCCGAGAGATCGATGGTGTCAGGCAAATCTTGCGCGATGGCTGCGTGCGCAGGATGAGATAGGGGCTCGGGCGCTGGGGTGGCAGTCTTGTCTGTGGCGTTAGGCTCTGAGGGGTAATGTTGATCGTGAGCTTGCCTTCGTTTCCGCTTGCTTTTAGGGCTAGATTCTTGCTCATTGTCCGGAGATGAAACGTCGAGACGTTGGTTGGGTCCAGGGCAATGCAGGCTCGAGTCGGAGCTTGCAAAACCCTCCTGGTCGCCTGAATTCGACGGCGAAGGCGGATTGGGCCAAGGGGTATCTGGTCTTGCATGTCGAGGTGCCGGTGACGTGGGCAAGGTGTCCTCTAGGCTTATTTCTAAGTGTAGAAGCGGATCTGGCTCAGAAGACAAGTGATCTGGGCCACAGCGAGCTTCTTCTGGAGTCTCTGCGCAGTCAACGCTATCAGGCGAGGGTGCTGTCTGAGGGGCATTGCAAATGGCGTGATCTTCGTGGCCGTCGTCACTTCCGACATCATCGTCATTGCCGTCGTCATTGCCGTCGTCACTGCCGTCGTCACTTCCGACATTGTTATCATTGCCGTCGCTGTCGTCTTTATCATCGCCGCCGCTGTCGTAATGGTGGTCTTCGTTGCCGTCGCTGTCGTAGTTGTGGTTTTCGTTGGCGTGGCTGTCGGTAGGGCTGGCCAGCCTGACACCAGGAATGAGACGGGCAAGATGTTGCTGCCAAATATCTCGTGAGTACTCATTGATCTGTCTAGCAGATTTCATCACATCCCGCCGCTTCAGCCAGGGAGATTGAATTCGTCCTTTCTTGGATCGATGGCGCGCATTGGCCTCGGCCTCGTTGAACAGGTGGAGAAAAAGGGCAAAATGACATGCAGAACTCGGATATGCGGAACTCGTGGAGGAGGATGACGGTGATTCATGGAGCTCAGGCCACTTGCGAATCTCAGTTATGATCGCGTCCACTGTCGATCGCTTGGTTAAAATGGGCGGACCAAAGGCTAGCCATAAAGGCCATTGACTGGGTAGACCCAAGGCTCGTTGCAGGCCCAGTATTGACCTGCGTTGGCGGCTGTTAAGCTGTTCGGCCTGGTCTTCAAAGCGGTCTTGGGTCACTCTGTCTATAACATGGTGGATGGATAATTGGTCAGGGAGCGTATCAGGTTGTGGGTAACTTTTGTCATCTTGTAGCTCGGATGCAGCATTGGGTTCAGGGCGGCCAGCTAGTTCATCGAGCGCCTTGGCCAGAATCTATGCGGTGAAGGAGGCTGACGAGGCTGTGTGGTGGTGGCTGTAACAGTCTGCGAGGGTTTTCCAGATTGAAAGCTCTCGATCGCGATGGCCCGCCTGTAGCTGGAGACAGTGAGCCAGCTCCTGCTCATACTGCGTCGTGGCTAGGCCTTGAGAAGCGGGAGCCGGAGCCATTGCACATGGTGACAGCAAGGCGTGGCAAAGACGTGGACTGTTGGCTTGCTGGAGGGATCGCAGTAAGACCAGGGCAGCTGGACTGATTCGCGAAGGATGAGGGAGGGTAGAGCAGATGGCCGTCTTGGTGAAGAGGAGATGGCCGTCTTGGTGAAGAGGAGATGGCCGTCTTGGCGAAGAGGAGATGGCCGTCTTGGTGTAGAGGAGATGGTCGTCTGGGCGTAGAAGAGATGGTCGTCTGGGTGTAGAGGAGATGGTCGTCTTGGTGTAGAGGAGATGGTCGTCTTGGTGGGGTGTCGGGGTGGGATCTTGGTGCTGGTGTGGTGGTGGGGTGGTGGGGTCGCGGCCGGGAAGGCTAGGTTAAGCGTCGTGGCGGTGGGGGCAACTGGACGGCGTGCCGGGTCAGGGCAGGCAAACAGACGGATGTCTTGTCGTTTACTCGTAAGAGCAAGACATGTCGTGGAGATTGATGGAGGACCGAACGAGGCGCGGGGCGGACTGAATCTGGTCGGAAGAAGGCAGAGGAGGGTGATGACAGAAGCAGAAAAGTGCCAGAAGGTGCCGATGGACGAACGATCACGAACGAGTACGGCCCCGCGACCCATGGCATAGAGAACTTTCTCGAAGACCAAGAACCCATTGCTATTCGCAGTGTCTCTCCCTCGGAAGTCGCACCCACAGCCGCCTTCGGGCAGGAGCACTTTCCAGGTTGGGTCGGTGTCTACTAGTACGAGTACTCGTGCCTGCATTTATCGTGCGAGAGCACAATGAGCGATGTTCCCTCATAAGTATCGCTCGCCCGCCCGCCCGCGACACCCACACCTAACGAGGACCACCCCACTTTTCAAAGCATGTTCCTAAAGTCAGAACCATGTTCCCACTTTCCGAGGCATGCCAAATTTCGGACTCATGCTCCCACTTTTCGAACCATATTCTCAAAGTCGGAATCATGTTCCCACTTTTCGAGCCATGTGCCATGCTCCCGATTTCAGGAACCATGTCCCCATTTTTCGAGCCATGCACCTATGCACCCGCTTTTCGCGCTATACAAGTACACCTATGGTCCCGCTTTCCGCCATGCTCCTCATTTTGGGAACGACTTTTCGATTTTCGGAACCACATCCCTCTTTTCGAGCCATGCACCCATGATCCCACTTTTGCACCCATGACGTACCAGGCTCCCACTTTTCGAACCACGCACCTACGTTCACGAGTTCAGCACGCAGAAAGCCATCGTTGACTATCTCAGAGACACACACGCCCTTTTTACCATCATCAATTCGCAAGATACGCCGTCAAAATGCATCGCGACTGTGGCATACGCACAACAGGGCGCTCAGAATCATCTTATCGAACCCTCAAATTTCACTTGAAAGACCGGCACGCAACGTTGACGTAGCTTGAAAACGCGATCAACCGACTGCGAAGGGGCGTACGCGCCGACGAGCGCCAGGCACGCCAAGTTCAAGGCAAGAACCAGCATGTGCGGAAGCCAGACTTACGCCCACTTCATCTGTTTACGAATCTCCATTATGGTGTGAGTTTCGCGGCGCTTCGGTGCAGATATGAGCAATACCAGAAGCCAGACTCCCAAAAACGGTCCGCAGGGGGGGACCCCGCAGGGGGGTCGTATGTGTACTGGCAGCTTCACCGCACGCTCCGGCCTCCCCTGCGCCCGTATGATCTACGGTCTCGAGTTCAACGCACTGCCGATTGAACCCAGTCAAATACACCCACATGAGTGGGTTCGTGGGCGTCTAGTAAGTACACCGCAATGCTAGAGAGGCCTAGCTAACGACTCGGAATTCATACACCGCAGAAGACATCGCCATACCGCGTGTCCCGAACCCTCGCTATTCCGAACCCTCGCATACTTCCCGTCAAAAAGAAGCAGTCCAACGGCTCCCTACCGAAGAAGAACTCCGTATATACTTCTCCAACTCATCTACTACCGCCGACGCCTCTCACGACGCTCTCGCGCCCGGAGCGAGGTCCAATACGCACTCTATCACGCTGACGGCGCGCCCGACGGCTGCCGCGAAGGCAAAACGAAGGGATCAAGACGTCGCGAGGGGTCTGGGGCCATTACCGCACGCACAACCGCCCGAGGGACGTCCCCCGCCAACAACGCTATCGCAAGGCTTGGTATATGTGGCAGAAACGTATCATATGGCTTCACAAAGTATGGGCACTGTTTTTCAGGGTGCTGGGTACTCCCAGTAGTAAAATGGGTGGCAGAGTACATATACAGAGCAATACACGAGCCCGCGAGCCTACTTGCACACATACACATACGCCGACCGGGGCAATTGACACACACACGTACGCCGACGGGCAGGCCGACCGGCAAACCCGCCAGACGTGTGCTTTTGACGAAACGCGCACTTTGGCGACCACTTCGCACTCGGCGCCGTCGATGGGAAAATGCACACGTCGGCCCTGGGTGCATGTGCTGAGGCAGCACGGCAGATACCGTGGTGCGTGCGTCCTGCGAATAGCCGGACGACGACATCACCAGACGCGAGCGCGGGTTTTGTACGAGTACATGAACTGTTGTGTACGCGTGCTCGCGTGGCGCCGCAGACACCGGTGTTTACGCGTGCTCTTGCATGTACTGCACTTCATCTGCACAACAGGCGCCTCGGTATTGGATATGTTCTTCATTATACATGCGCGTAAATCAATACATGTTGCGACAGGAGTATGCCCGTCCGTCTCTGGCAGCGATCGCAGAGGACCGTAATGGACCGCCAGTCGAGAGCCTGCAGGGCGGTCGACGGTCGGCGGTCGACACTAACGGCGCGTGAGGGGGGGGGGGGGGGGGGGGCATGGGGCGCCAACGAGGTTGGGGAGGCTCCCGTTGCCAGTTTGTTTTCTGCGTCACAGCTATTTGGTACTTCATTTTCCTGTCCGGAGCCGTCAGCGATGGCGTCGGGATACCCGCTGCGTGCACCTGTTCCTGATTCTCGGAACCATGTCCCTATTTTTCGAGCCGTGCTCCCATTCTTAGGACTCATGCTCCCACTTTTCGAGCTATGTACCTCTGTACCTGTGCTTCCAGTTTTCGAAACCATGTCCTTACTTTTCGAGCCGTGCTCTTAAATTTTAAGTCATATACTCCGACTTTTCGAGCTATGTAGTTACGTATTTATGCTTCCAGTTTCGGAACTATGTCCTTACTTTTCGAGCCGTGCTCTTAAATTCTAGGTCACATACTCCGACTTTTCGAGTTATGTACTCATGTACTTATGCTTCCAGTTTTCGGAATCATAGCCCACTTTTCGAACCATACTCTTCAATTCTAGGTCACATACTCCCACTTTTCGAGCTATGTACCTATGCTCCCACTTTTCGGAACCTCGCTCCCACTTTTCGAACCATATTCAATCGATCCCGAAAGCTTTCCTTGAAACCACCAGGGCACGAACAACGAGTAGCGACATCCTCTTCCCAGGCAGCACCCCTTGTATCCACAATCCCGGTACAAGACCGTGCAGACTCACCTAGTCGTCGTGTGTGCCGACTGACATAACGACTTCTTCGCAAACGCATGGGCACGCCCCACGCCCCCAGCGCCATAAGAGACCCGACACGCCCAAGTGCGACACTCTAACAGAGCGGCGACGCCACCTACAGTATCAGACGAACGCACGAATGCTCGTCGTATCCCGGCATCCTGCCTCTGGAATGCTGAATATTGTTTGTACTTCAGACTTTCCGCAAGCACGTCGGTTCGGTGTTGCCACTGACCGCGTGCCGCCCTGGGCCGTGCCCACGGCACAGGCGATAGTCCCGTGCTGTTCCGGCCCACCACACGTGTGGGCAAATGGACAAGTACGAGTACCCGTAGGAAGAAGCAAGACACGATGCAAGATATACGCGTAGTGTAAACATCCACGCTGGGGTGTCACAGGTGTCTACGAGTACGGAGAGGACAGGGAGCACCAGGAGTACTTATCGGTACGTACTCGTACGAGTGCCCGGGAGCAGGCGCGGCCCCGGGATTCCCACTTTTGCCCACCAATTCTGACCCGCTCGTTGACCCTTTTGCACGAGTACTCTGAACGTAGGTCCCTACACCCATCTATTCAAGTCTGCTCCCAGCTGCTGTCGGCACGGGTCACTGCTCCGCTTCCATTCAAGCCAACGAGGCCGAGTAGGTAAAGTAAGTGCCTGCAATATACTTCTCTGGGTAATAGTCATTTCACCTACTGATTCGAGACGCAAATAACAACGCCGGCACTCTCCGCCGTCGCCGCCACTACAAGCAGGAGAGCTTGCATGATAGGACATGTCCGATTCGTGGTCGCGCAAGAACAGTCAATGTTTATTCGATGACTAACATACATGGAATCGCCAGGGTTCGATGAGGCTGCCCAGATCAACATTCCAAAACCCTTAGAACCGCCTACTTATCCGATCCCTGCCGAAGTCTCCCGACGACTTGTTCTAGGCTGTCGAGCCGGCCAATCGCTTCCTGCGTCGCTTTCTCCAGCACCGTGAGGCGCTTCGCCAAGTCCGACTCACGAGGGACCGGCGCAACAAACGGAGGCGGCGCTGAGGGGCTCAAAGGGTCAGGCCACGCGTCTTCAGCGTCCTCGTCAGAGGGCACCGCGTTCGAGAGGAGAGACATTCTAGAGAACTGTGCTTCGATATCCCGGTATGCCGCAGAAGACGGGCTACCGTGCCACGTATCGTGTCGCCGGCCCTGGTCTTGTCGTCGCTCTTCTTGATGGTTTTGTTGACGATAAGCTTCTCCAAGCAGTGTAGCTGCCGGGGTAGACGGGGCGCAAGGGCTGGGAGAGGCAGGTAAGCGCGAGGGCGACGGCGCCACCGCGGGCGGTAGGACGGATGATCGCGGCTCGGGCGACTGGGTGGCTCTCTTGCCCTTTTGCTCGTGGTTCCCTGCTCTGTTGATGTTCTCGAGTCTGGTCAGGAAGGCAGCAGGTCCGCCGCTGACGACCTCATCGGTCCAGTGCCAGATGTCAGTGGCAGTGACCTCCTCTTGGCCAGCCGGCGAACAACTGCTCAAGCCGGCGCTCTTGGGTAAAAGCAACACCCAGCCCTTCCGGTGGGCCAAATTGCCCAATGACTTGACGCTGTCGGCGAACTTCCTGCGGAGAAGAGCGGCCACTGACCCCGGCTTCCAGGATCTGCTGCCTGGATAGGCCCGGCCGTAGTCAAACCCGCACGGCAGGCCTATGGCAAGGCCGGCCAGCTCAATAAAGTGGCTCTTCTCATCTTTCAGCACATGGAGCTGGACATTCAATCGTGCCATCAGGCTGAGGATCGTGGCCTTGTGCTCGTCGCAGACGTGCATGCGCCCGCGGCGCCCGCCATGAACGATGCTCCCCACCGGAGTCATACAGATCATAAGTTTTTGCTGTAACGAGACGATGTACCGCGTGTCAGCTGAGTGGCCGTTACGATGGAGTAAGGAAAACTCATGGTAACAGTTGATGATATAAGGGGGAGGGGAGGGGGTTTCTTGGTAATAAGTCGTCGTGATTTGGGGAGGCTTGGAGGCTGGTAGCCGAGAGCAAACAGCTGGCAAATAGATAAGGCATCTTCCTTTTTGACTGACTGGATCATCATTCGGGGGATGGTGAACTTCGAGTTCCTCGCACTCCATAGCGTGGGAATGAAGCAAGCAAGAAACGTTGCTCCTCCTGCGTTGGTCACGGTGTCGCGTGTGAGAGCGTAGGGCGGCGATTTTGGTGAGAAAGCTGGGTAGAGCACCTTGAAAAGGGAGTGAGATGGCAGAATCTTCGCCTGGCTCTTTAAGTCTGAGCCCTCTCTGGGTGCGGACCCTCGAGGAGAACTGCAGAGGAGAAGAAGTGAACAAAGACGGAGTTACTCTGGACAGCCTGCATAGCCGAATTACTCTGGGCAGCCTGCATAGGCAGCGGGTATTAATACGTGTTGTAAGCCGCCTCTGTATGCAGTATGTACACACGGCCAGCCAAACGGCCACGAAGGGTGCACGGCTTGACTTGAGCAAAGTATAAAGACCTGCCCTGAAGCCCTTCGGTGCATGTAGAGAGACTGTAGAGACCGTCGTTTTGAAAAGCCCTGACCCGTCTTTCGCAGGGGCACCTGTATACTTCATATCAACTGCTTGTCTGCTTCGAGCTTCGCCACCCGTCAACCGTCGCGATGGCGGGCAGAGTCGACATCAGCGAACGAGCTCGGCAGTACCTCCGCTACACGGACCACGTTCAAGGCCAACTCCGAACCGGACACGAACGTACTCAGATTGATGTGCAGAACACGAGCCATCTCACCGTCAACGACAGACTCCTAGCGCTTGAGATTGTGGGTTTCGAGCCTGAGCACAAGGCCAGCGAAGCCGAAGAAGACTGGCCATCCAACTGGTCGACACTCGACAAGAGCTTCCCAGGCTTTATAGCAGGCTACTGGAGAAACAAGCTGCGTCAGTGGGGCCAGGAGCACCCCGAGATCGCCGCTAAGGTGGCAGATGAGATCAAGAGACGGCGGAGAGACGGCCAGCAGCCGAAGAGGATCAGCGACATGACGGCCAACTTGGGTGGGCGGAACACCGACGGCCTCCAGGCCGATCCAAACCGCGGCAACTCAGCCCAGCACACGACGACGACGACAACGACGACGGTTCGGTTCCCGCCCGCATCACCTTCTGGATTGCCCGTCTCTGAGTCTTCCGACCCCCAGTCTGTGGTTGCCGTAGCTGCGGCGGCCCGGGTTTCTGGAGATGCTCCAAGCCAGCCGCCAATCCAGACGACAGACACGGCCCTGGGGAGCAGAAGCCGTCCCAGCCAAGCTGCTGCTATGCCGGCACTTCAGCCTCTGCCAGCACTTCAGTCTCTGCCGAGACCCGAGCGCCAGGGTTCGACAACCGGACCTGACCAGACCGCTGCTCCGGCCCAAGGCAACGCTGGAGGCGACCGGGGGGGCGTGGGAGGAAGCATGGACCACATGTCGCGAGCTCGACGCGCCCGCGAACACAACCTGGCCAGAGGGCACCCCATGGAAGTGGTTCTCTGGTGGGAATGGCTGCATGAACAGGGACGCATCGATGGTCGCCGGGTCGACTAGAGAACACAACCTTAGTCACATCATGATCAGTTTCAAGAGACACATGCATTCACCAACTACTTTGTAACGTGTCGTATTGTTTTGATTTCTTCTTGGTTCGCTTCTGTAGATTTTGATCAGATCCACTCCTATCCTTCCGAAGGCCCACCAGCGCAAACGCGCCCACGGGTCCCCGCTGCCTGTGCTGCGGGATCCCGATACCGGTCGGGGGTCTCCCGTCTGGCGGCCCCCGACAAGAAGCAAACGCTTCTCTAGCCAGTTTTGCAACCCCCGGGAGATAGCTGATCAGGCTATCTCAGCCCGCCAGGTGATCAACCTGCGGGTGGAGGGCAAAGAGGCACGGGGGGCATGCTGAAGCATGAAGGAATTTTCCAGCCGCCATGGTTGACCGGGGGGAGAATCTGAAAGGGGCCCTGGCCCTCTGTGCGGCCATGAGGTCGCGGTCCGTAAGAGACTGAGCTAGCGGTGTTGGGTCTACAGTCCAAGCATGAGTTGGCTGCGGTTCCCTCTTTCAGGCCCAAGAGGGGCAAGTTCGTCCGTCCCTGAGGCCGATGACGAACAAGAAAAGGCGACCGCCCGGCGTCCAATCCAGGACAGAATGGGGTGGAATCTGCGCGGCCCTGAGGCTATCGCTCAACTGACATGGTCTCATGAGGAAGACCTCGATGCGGCAGGGCGTCCCCAAACCACATACTCTACTCATCATGCGGCGGTTTGCGGTGTCTCCCCAGTACTTGAATCCATCATTCCGTTCCCCCACATGGGAAGCCAGACATCGAACTGAGTCCAACCCGACACGAGAAGGACCAGCTTGGGTTACCTGCAGCGAGAACGGCCTGATCCGATCTCCTGTCCATGAGCTTGGGCGCCTAGAAGATGAGAAGACACGTGGTCGGTTGCGGTTGTCTTCCGGCCGGGATAGCATGTCTACGCCACCGACGAGCCACTGGAGACAGGCCTCAGTTCAGATCGAGGCAGCGGTTGATCAGACTGCTGCCTACCGCGACCTGAACCCAAAACGACTGATCAGGTCGACTTGGCTGAGAGCCCCGCTGACGGCGGACCGCCTGCGTTCCATGTTGCACGTGCGTGGGCGGGCCTCCCTGCGCCTGCATGGGGTGTGTGTGGCTTGACACGCCCTCTGCTTTTGGCGCGCCGCTTCGGGCTGCTTGAACCGCCATGTTATCACCCGCATCCTTTGGCCAACGCCTGGAAAGAATGGTTAGTTTTCCGACGGGAGCATGATGCAGAATCAAACGGAAACTCACTCGCTCTTGTGAGACAGTTACGTCGGGGGTGTGGCTTGACACGCCCTCTGCTGTTGGTGCGCCGCTTCGGGCTGCTTGAACCGCCGCGTCATCACCCGCGTTCTTTGGCCAACGCCTGGAAAGAATCGTCAGTGTTCCGGTCAGGACTTGGTGAAGAATCAAACGAAAACTCACTCGCTCTTGTGAGACAGTTGCGTCGTAGAGGCTGAGCAACCCCAGGGCCATGTATGTGGATGAGTTATCCAGCATCAATCGTCATCGGCTCCTGAGAGCAGGTGTATCTTGCATGAGCAGTGGCCGGTTGACTCTGGAGTTTCCGCAAAGAACGGACCAGGAGGTACTCCCATGTATGTATGATGCGGTTGAGGACCGAATTGCTTGCCTGCAATTTCCAGCTCCGCGAGACAGTTGATCAGACTGTCTCGGCCCAAGATGTGATCAAGTCGAGGGTGGAGAGGAGGAAAGAGGAGCTCCGGGTCAGATTGGAGGACTCTGACACTCGGGCGATCGCATGCTGAGAGGATGGCTGTTCGGAAAAGTGCGGCTGCTCGCCTCTCGCAGGTGGGAGGCCCCTGTTGGCACGTGGATGCGCTGGAGGGATGCCGGACCAGCCAATAAGGATCGGCAAAAGGAGGTTCCTGGGATGTGCAAGAGAAGCCGCTGCTTCTGCAAGGGGGGAGGCATTGGAGATAGCGGCCGAGATGGATATTCTGAGAGCTACTGTGGATTGATGTTCATGTCATCGGACACGCAACCTGCGCATGGGAACCTGATGCGTATTTATCTACTGGCGACCTGAAAGAACATGTCTTTGAGATTCCAATCGTTGCACGTGTCACTGCTGAATCACTATTGGTATTGTAGCCGAGCAGGAATATCATATGGTTCCTCGTCAGCGGTGAGCATTGAAAAGCCCCAGAGCGATGGGTCTCGTGCGTGGAGACAAGCAGTATGACGCCGGCTTGGCTTTCTTTCATGCCTGGTTCGATACCAAGGTCGGTAGTGAGCCCAGATACACGGGTAAGGGCAAAGAGCAGGGGAGGACAGTTTCCGTTTGCTGTGCCAGTTCTACTGGTGGTTCAAAACGTGAAAGCAATGCTGAGGTGAATGAGTGGGAGGATAGCTTGCGGAGTCTGTATCCTGAGGTATGCTGTTTGAAGATCGGATGTGACATCTGATTTGAAGTACTGACACGACAATGGCTATCGACAACGCGTCACCTTTAGCGACCTGTCGTCTGCCAACAAGGCCATACTGAGGGGCCCTGGTTGTGTATCATCGGCATCGCAAGCCATGGCACGTCTAGAAACAATTTCAATCATGACATACGAATGAACTCACTTACGACCCGTGAGCCACCTATCGCCAGCCTCTCAGCTCAAGTTGCTGGAACTCATGTGACACAGATGAGGTCCTGAGAAGCTACATCACGCAAGTACCATTGACGGGGCAAATAGCAAGAGAGAGAGAGAGAGAGAGAGAGAGAGAGAGAGAGAGAGAGAGAAAGAGAGAGAGAGAGAGAGAGAAAGAATTAACTCTGGATTCCAGTATTGACATCAAGATACAGGGCTCCTTGGCCCGTCTGATCTTCAACGTAAACCGCCCCTCCCCTTGTAGCTGTTGATCCTGATGAGCTCCAGGTTCAGATCGTGGATCATGTGCTCAATCCTCAGGTATTCCGTCCCAACCTTCTCCTGCTGGATTCGTTGATGGCGCAAGTTGTCTTGCAGTAAGCTGTGATAGTTGTTGATCTCCGATGGCGACATGTTTTGGAAATTTTGACTGCCAAGGGATAGGTTGCTCTCCTCTCCAAAATCTTCGTCCTGTCCTCGATGGAGCCGTATGCCTCATGTCCCCCTATGCTGGATCTCGGCTCTGCGGCCCTTGGTGCTGCTGCTGCTGCTGCTGCTGCCCGTTCTTGTTGCGACCCTGATCTTGTTGGTCCAGGTGGTATGAATAGCGATGACGAGAATCTGCCATCTTGGAAGCAATCAGATTCTGGGTATAAGCGACATGTTGGACGGCAGCGTGTGCAGGTTGGACAGGTCTGAGAGTTGAGACAGGTGCTGGTCATCTTCATTCTCCCGAGCTGCCGCCGTGTCGATGGGGAATCGAGTCTGAAGGGGCGACGTTGCTTGAGCCCAGGCCGCTTTCGCCCGGGCACCATCTCTGGCGACCTGGTCTTGAAGCTGGCGCCTCCGGGATAGCGATGGGCTCTCTGGCGTTTGATCTCCCGGGACGCCGGTTCCATGTTGTCGTGTTGGAGTCACCGGCATATCTGAGACCTGGCTGACAGTGGTGAATAGGTGTGGGAGGGGTAGGCTTTGTCGTTGTAATCGGTGATGCGATGGAGAGCCAAAGAGAGACGAGACGAGGAGAAGAGGAAAGCGCCGGAGCGAGATAAGACGAATAGAAGCCCTGTACCCAGATGAGAGAGTAACAGCAAGCGACAGGGGGGCCCTGGTGGCTCACAAGCGCGGCACGGATCGCCTTTGTCTTCGGCTGCACACATTAATTCTGCATAATACCAGCCTTTGTAGAGATATGTTTGGCTGCCGCGTCAGTTTCTATCGTATCTTGTCATGTAGCGGCAGTATGCTGCGTGTTGGAGTACTCAATGAGCAGAGCATAGCTACCATGACTTGGGTGTCCGTGATAAGAGGCTCTAGTAGCCTCTAGACTGTCTTGATCCCGAAGGTCATGCCGACACTACGCTCTTGCATGCTGACACTACGCTCTTGTATGCCAACATCACGCTCCCGCTTCCAAACCCTGCTCGTGAGATTGGGCCCGGCGAGAATCTGGTCAGTCTGCCTCTCCGTCCCGACCCGTACATCATCGAATCCTCTGCCCCCTTGCACGGCATGTTGCCTCTTTTGGCTGGACGAGGCCTGGCACCAGGAGGCACTCTTCGCGGGGTGGACATGGAAGAGCTGCGGCTGAACACACACGTGAAGATACCATGGGATCACGGCGACAGGCGCAAGATGGCCGCGTATGCGGCTCGTCATAAGCTCACGAACCGCGCGGATTGCCGGGCCAAGCTGCAAGGGGTCATGGAAGCCCTCAAGCTGGCTTGCATGGATCAAGAACTCCAGGACCTTGTTCGTCCCAAAGTCTTGTCAGCCATGGAATACCTCGTGGGGCGACTCAAGACGAAGGGGGTGCTGAGACAGTCGACCTGCGCGCAGACCGGACTCAGACAGTTCACGTGGCCAGAGTGGACGTTGGCCTGGACCCAAGCCGACTGGGACGGGGACGAAGACGAGCCAGAGCCAGAGAGGGGATGGTTTCCGACTCGAGCTGATGGCAGTGTTCTTCATCGTGCCTCCGAAGCTGTGCCTGGCGAATCACGCCACGTCTCGGAAACCACAATATCTTGCGATGCTGATGAGCCACCACGAGAAGGGCAGAGGCGACAAGGCGAACAGGAAACAGACGATATTCTGACAGGACAGAATAGGAGTAACGACGATGCGGGTGCCGAGCGAGATGAACACCACAGCCAACCAGCTCCATCAACCAACGGCGACGACAATGACTCAGGTGATCGCGGCTCAGATACGAGTGGCTCGCGAGCAGCTCTTGTGCGCTCCTCCACTGCCGCCATCGTCGCCGCCGCCACCTCCTGCACCAGTCCTGTCGAGACTCGGATCAGCTCGGGTCCGCTCTCGGAAACACCCGCAAGCTCTCGCCCCTTTCCCTCTCAAGCTGGCGAGACCTATCACCAGCGTGGGTATTTTCGAAATACCCGAGAGCTACTTCAGTCACATTCAGAGCACCAGCACCAAGCCTCGTTACGAGAAAACCTCGTTCAACCAAGCCAGCCCAAGAGAGTCGTCCCCTCTCCCGCCGCGCCTGAGCACCCATCGCTGGCAGGCGGCCTTGGGGAGAGAAGGGCGCCTGGAACGAGAAGAGGGGCGCAAGACGCAAGGCAGAACGACAGGGAGCCACTCGCGTCACTAAGCAATTCGATTTGGAGCCCCCAGCGGACAAGATCGGATGAAGAGTCTCTGTGTCCGGGCGATTCTGCCTCTAACCATCCGGCGACCCGGGCTGCTGCTCAAAGCCCTCGAGACATCCAAGTTGCCGGAGACGATCCGCCAGACGAGTGGTCTGACCTCGGCAGGCTGATCGTGATGCGGCAAAGAATGAGCCGCCGCCTCCAAGAGTTCCATTCCGTGTTCCAGGCTATCGAGATTGACAGGAGGGCCCTCGAGGCATGGAGCGAGGCATATCAGGAGACGCAGCGCCATCCGTTTAGCAACGAGGCGGGGAGACTGGCAATCTACGCCCACGGCCTGGAGACGGTGAGAGCTCGCGCCGCGGAGCACAAGAACCAGATGCGACGGCTCCAGAGCCGAATCGACCGACTGTGCAATGCTCTCAGTATTGACCCCGTGATGGTCTCGCGAGTTCAAGTGGGCGCTCCGACCGGGCTGAGGTTCTAGCACGGCCACGACGGGCCTCGTGTCTACAGAGGCTGTATTTTTCGGCTGTGGGATTCACAGGAGTTGACATGGGGTCAGGTAGTCGCACATGAAACGATCTATGAAGGTTCCAAATTGATCAATGTCATCTTGTTTAATGCCATCTTGATTAATGCCATCGTGATTAATGCCATCGTGATTAATGCCATCTTGCTACCCTCGAGTGCGTGCGAATTTATCAATAATAACTCTGGTGCCGCTGCCTCCCATGATCATTCTCGGTTTCTCCTTGCCCGGACAGTCCTTCATTGGTCAAGACTGGACGACAGGTTGGCAGACTCGGGAGACCGCGCGAGTCCAGCTCAAACCTGGACTTGGACCTTTGCACAGATCTCTCTCAGCGCCACCTTTCTCGCACTCAGAGACAGAAGCATCGGCACCTGGCCTTGAAGCGACCACGGGCTCCTCAAAGGGGTCAAGATCAAGCGCTCATACACTTCGAACCAAGCAGGTCTTATCAAATAAGCAAATGCGCCCTCGAGGACTTTAAGTCGCTGCCGGGCCTTGTCCAGGTCATCCACCGCCGTTCCGACCTGAAAATCTTGGTCGTTATCGTCGTCGTTGCCGCTGCTGTCGTCGTTGTGTTGCGCGCCATTCCCGACGGCTTGCTGGACCCCTCGAAGCAGAGGCAGAGAGGCGACGCGGTAAGCATCGTGGATCGTCCCACGTGCGCTGGACCGCGCTACGGGGCTGGCAAAGTAGCCCAAGTCGAGCCAGCTTGTCTGCAGATCCAGGCCTAGAATGTCGTGGAAGAGGGAACTGATTCATCGCTCTGCCCTCCTGGCCAAGTGAAGGCTTGTCCGCTGGCGAGATGGTTACATATTGCCTTTAGGTGATCTGTGTAGGTGCCATTAGTCATCTTCTCATCACTTCCTACCGGCTCCCGACATGGCTCAAGGAGGGGGAAGCGTGGAACGAGAGTCTAACATACTGTGGTCCCTTGCTGCGTGGGTGGCCGGGTCAGATCCGCGCTGATGAGACCGAGGAAGCCTGTCTGCAGGCCACAATGACAAGTAGGTCAGTAGTAGAGCTGCAACACCGACAGCAAAGCTGGATGCGAGCAGAGTGTGGCGTCCTGTCATGTTGACGAGATTGTGTAGGACACAGAAGAGGGAATCACCATCTGCCGTGAGAAATGCGGCGGGCTTTGAGATGACGCCACCGAAGAGGGAATCACCATCTGCCGCGAGAGATGCGGTGGGCTCTGATGATGCCGTCAGAAATCCCGTCGACGTGTCATGTCGACTGGTGCGTCAGCGGCTCTCTTTCAAACGGAACCAAACAGGTTCTACCGCCGGCTTCATCAGTACTGGCGGCATGGATCCCCCGGCTTGGTGGTCTTTGTTTTCGACCGGATCGTATGTTGGTCGTCGGCTCTGATTCGCGAATCTGCGAGCCTGGCTGATCCATAGGCCCAGTAGGACACAGACCGACTGCAGCCAGTCTTATCCTTCTCTGGAGAGGAGAATCTGGTAGCTCGCCTTGGACAAGCACGCACAGCTCCCCTGGGCTTGATCCTTCACCTGATATGGGCTCTGTTTCCAGATCAATTCACCATCTACAGCTCTCCATCCCTCAGCTCATGAACCAGATTTTTCCCCTTCAACCTCCCTGCCCTTGCTCGGGAACGTCTTTCGCCCAGCGGCAGACCAATCCACTTGGACGCCGCCATCTGCTTTCCTCCCGAGCTGAGCAACACTTCGACTAGGAATATGGAGGATCAGGATGGTCTTCAGGGCAAGCCTCAGCACTTGCGCCCACCTTCGGACCAGGCTACAGCTACGAGTGCCTCTTCTCTTCCGTTTTCTTCGCAAGAAACAGCCACATCACACAGCGGCGGGGTGTCATCGCTATCTTCTCATCTGTCGGATGGCGTTGTCGGTGACGGCCAGCCCGAGACTGCGCGTCAACTGATGAAGCGCTTGCAGCGAGAGGCTCGAGCTCGCAAGACAGGAAATTCGGGCCCGGTCGACCCGAATCCTCGACAGGATGCCCCAGAAGATAGGTTAAGCCGACCCCCTCGGCTATCAGCCGCTGTCGAGCGACTACAGAAAGGTCAGGACCTCCAGGGCCCGGGATATCAAATTGCCCATCAGCACCAGCGCCGAAACATGGAGACGCAGCCGGCCGACCGTGCCACAGTGTCCCAAGCACCCAAAGCCACCTGGGAGGCGTCACCGCGATATGAAGCAGCCGAGGCAGAGGCTGCGTCTCATCACCCACAAGGGCTGCAGGAGACGGGAAGGAGACAGGGGACGCGCGAATCTCGGCGAGTCCATCCGTCCAGCTTGCCGCAGCCAGGGGACACACTGCCAGCCCAGCCGGACCCGTCTGTACGTGTCCAGGCGACCTCTCGCCCGCTCGGCTGCGGCTCTGCGTTCGAGGCTATTTGCTGGCTCGCATTCCCGCGCGGATGGGCACCTGCATCCGCTCTCGGGACCTTGATTTGCATGGCCGTGTGCCTATTGCTGGGCCCAGCAACAGTCGGCGTGGTCGCCAGGTATTTCCTGGGTACCCTACCGCAAGCCTTCGGATCGGCCGTTTGGGCCGCGATGAAGTCCAACGGGCTGGCCTTGTGGGACAGCGAAGCGAGGCAGCTGGCGAGCAAGGCGGCTCACGGGGTTTGGGGCGCTGCCGGGATTTTGTGGAGATTGGGATTCCAAGGGACGCAGCCAGCGAGCGCGAGCGAAGAGAACCAGCTGTTTCTCTTACCAGAGACATCTCTGGCCATCCTTCCGGGGGGCGAGCTGATGCTGCATAGCGGGAGCCGCATACGCCAGCTGGTCCTGGATGTGGCTCGCTGGGCAGATTCGCAACTCGACATCAGGATCAGGAGCCTTGAGGGGTGGGATGCAGCCAGAAAGGACACCACAGCAGCCACGCTGGCAGCACTGAGTATAATACGGCAGGCCGCAGCGGCTTTGGGCGGCGACGGGGCCGGATGGTCCGGCTCGGGTCAGGTGTTTGATGAGCTGGCCCGGTTCGAGGAGACTTGCAGCCGTCACCTGATGAGGGGCATGGCGCAGGAGGAGCGCGATATTGACCGCATCATGGCAGGCGTGCAAGGGCTGCGGCAGAGGCTGTCAGCCGGCGAGGTCGTGCGAGAAGACGACGGACGTTCCTCCTGGTTCTACCCCTGGGGCAGAGAGAGATCCGCTCTCGACGAATTTTCTCATCTGGCGCGCTTACTTCTATCCCAGCTGAGAGATGCGGCAGGGCGGCGGCGAGAGCAAGTCCGGATCATCCAGGCCCAGGACGTGGTTCGGAAGTTGGACGGGATCAACAAGCAGGTCTGCAAGTTCAGCTGGCAGCTCGATAACGAGTTCTTCGCGGACCGCCACATGCAAGCAGCGGGTGCAGCACCACTCAGGCAACAAGCGAGAGAGCCGGGGGGCCATGCCGCGACGACGAGATGGGAGCAGAGGCTCAGATCGGAGATACAGACGGTGGTCACGTCGGCAGCATCCGTGTGCGAGGTGGCCAGTAGAGACCGCGAGGGCTTAGACATGCACGTGAGATGGCTGCAAGGACAGCTGAGATGGCTTGCCGTGTGCATCGAGCACATTCAAGACAGGATGCTGAAAGATGCCGAGGCGTGGAGGTGGGAGAAGGGCAAGGAGGCGGGCATCAAACGGCACCTGCGCAGCTTGGAGCACATTGCCGAGGAGTGGACAAGTAGACTGCGGAAACGGGTGGCAGGGGAAGATTAAGAGACGGATAGGATACGCGTAGTACGCGTAGTACTCGTAGAAGCAGAGATGAGGTGTGGGGGAGTGGGGAGGATGCCGGGGCGCGTCGTTTGTTGGTCTGCCCGCTCGTTCGTGGCCGGTGCGGTGGCCGGCATAGTTACGAGTACTCGTACTTACCGGTAGTCAGTTCAGTTAGTTTGTTTGTTGATTTGTGGCGTTGTCGTCGGCGTGTCCGTCAACAGGGGTACGAGTACCCGCAAGAATGCCCCCTTGCCTGCGTTACTCGTAGTTACCTACCGCATCTACCGTTGGTCAGTTAGTTTGTTGACTTGTGGCGTCGTCGTCGGCGTGTCCGTCAACAGGGGTACGAGTACGTACTCGTAAGGATGCCCCTTGCCTGCGTTCCACGGGTGGCTGAACGCCTGGTCAGAATAATGCAAGATAATAGGCCGTTCCTCTCCCTTGACGACGTCTCCCTTTGCAGACGTCTCCCTTCGCCGGCGTCATATCCCCGGCTTGGACGTAATGTTCAACACGAGATATGCACACTGCCGGGATTATGTCGTGTCCGCCCCGCACAGACAGAGCTTCGGCCTCCAGCCAACATACCTCCCTCCACAACGGTGGCTGCAAGAGTAAATAGACATCCGGGATTCCAAAGTAGAGTTATGGATGTGAAAACAGTCAGCCCTCGTGTCCCGCGGGGATACGCGTGGATGAACCGATGGAACCGACAGTTTGCACATGTCTGTCTCCTCGAGCCCGTCTCTGTTTGCTATCACACCGCCCTGTTCCCCTCTTGTCTGACTGCTTCATGACTCTCGGATGCTTTTCGCCTGCATTCCGAGCTTACCAGTCTCATTGGCTGGTCGTCCTCCGTCTCTCTTGATCTCTTTGGCTCTTCGCCGTTGATTCGAGATAGCAGTCGATCGCGATGCCAGTTCAGACTCGCGCTGCCTACGCTCGCGCTGCCGACACACTTGCTTACGGGTCCCCTCCCGTTTTGGCGTCGGTACCGCCTCGGGCGCCATCATCGAGTCGGTCCGCCTCTGCCGCCGCCTCTGCCTCCGCCTCCCGGCAATGCTCCACGAGGCTCCCCTCCGCTGATTTTCCAGACGGTCTCGAGGAGCAGCTCGCGCACGCGTTTCTTAACTCTCCACTACCCGCAGCCGGCCGCAAACCATGCGAGAACAGGAATCGCAGATGCGGAAGGCGATGCGGAAGACGATGCGGAAGACGATGCTGAAGCTGAGGACATTGCAAGAAGCAGAAGAGAGGGGTCACGGTCCGACAACGACCAAGTCACCAGATGTCATGGCAAGAGACAGGGGACGGCCCCGCAAGATGTGGAATCAATAGACGAGGACCATCGCCACGAGTTCCAATGCAGCAGTCTATTCAACCTGGCCGTCGAACTGAACCCTCGCCTCCCTCCTCCGCCTCCGACGGGCAACTATGTGCAGCCCCTTGAACTCGTCATACACGGCGACTGGCATGTTCGTCCCGCGCATCCCGTTTCTGTTCATCTTACCGGCGATACCGGCTTTGTTGTGCGCGAGGCTGTCCCAAGCCGTGTGGCACCCATACTTCCGGACTGCCAGGTCTATGCCTCAGCCATCGTGAAATTGTTCCCACCTGATCTTGACGAAGACGAGAACCAGTCGCAGATTTGTCCGGAGGCAGCCCGCCGTCCCTCTTCAGGTCCGATTCCTCCTCGTCTGCCATGTCCTCGGCTCGAGGGGAAGACGGCGTCTCCAAGCTCCAGATCTTCGTGGTTGGTGTTATCACCCTCCTGCTTGGCCTCGTATCATGCTCAGCATATCAGGGCTACTCTACTGGGAACAGTGGACGTGGAAGCCCGATCGCAATCACATGTGCCCACCTTTCTCCAGCCACTGCCTCTTCTCGATGACTTTATTGCCACGACGTCCGAGTATGTTGATCTGGCCCCTGGAATCATGTACGTCGCCGAGGGCGATCTGTATGGCCTCTTAAACGCATTG
>BJKQ01000046.1:0-44819 GCA_006538405.1 Hansfordia pulvinata
CAGACGATTCCTGGACTTTTGCATCGAGCATTCTCCACAATGGACTGTAGGTTACAATAACTATGGTTATGATAATACCAGAATATCATTCCATGTAGACAGTACCTTTGATGGTATGCTTATACCTATGAGGATAGGTGCTGGTAGTTCCCTTACATATGCATTTTATATAGATATACCAGGGTCCTACAATATAGATGCGATGACATTCTTAGACAAAACGGACAGATCTACATATACTAATATGTCACTAGCTACAGTTGTCAAGCATCATGGTATAGAGGATAAGATGGCTTTTGATACAAGTGATCTCTCTGATATCAAACTATTCTTCGAGTACAATGTACATGACTGCTATATAACCACACGACTTGCGATAGAGTCAGGCATCATAACAAAAATAGCATCATTGGCATGTTCTGCAGCTGTACCTGTGATAGATGCGGCAAGATTTGTCACAGGAACTTTCGCTGCTTGTGCTATAGCATCATACTGTCTACAAAAATCAGTTTCGATGGACTGGACAAGATGCAATACAGTAACAGAATACAGAGGCGCAGAAGTATTAAAGCCAGTGACAGGACTTCATGAAAATGTAGTGTCATGTGACTTTTCTTCTATGTATCCCACGATCTTGGTAGCTGCCAATATATCCATTGAGAACTTCTATACTACGGAGACAAACATGAAAGAAGGAAGTGTATGGATATCCAATACTGGATCTAATTTCGTAGTGGATGGTAGAAGAATATCATTCTCTAAAGAAGGTAACACAATAGTACCACCTGTAATGAAGTTCTTTGTGTCAAAAAGGAAGGAGGTGAGAAAGCAAAATCCAGCATACGCTTCTGCACTTAAGATATGCGCAAATAGTATATACGGATCCCTGGGTGACAGGAACTCAAGGATATATAGCCCTATGTGCTCTGCTGCTGTAACTACAGGAGGCAGATGGTGTCTTGCTGTAGCAGAGAGTATATTGAGTATGTATGGATTCAAGGTCGTATATGGTGATACAGATTCTTGCTATATTAGAGCATCAGGCAAGTATGCTGATAGTGTTAGTAGTGTCCTGAGCATAATGAAGAATATATTCAAGTACACACCATTTCCTGGTATGTCCATGGAACTAGAGAATACGTTTTCCAAGATAGCATTCATAGGCAAGAAGACATACTTTGGTGTCACTAAAGAAGGAAGGGTAATGTCTAAAGGTATGTCAAAGTCTAGAAAAGATAGGCTGGGTATATGCAGACTACTATCGTCATATGTCTCTGATGTAATCCTGTCACCATTACCTAGAGAGATAGCAATAGAAAAGATAGGAAATCTGATCTCTGCAACTATAGACTCTACAGTATCAATGGATCTGAATCTATCTCATGTATCGAAGTACGTCAAGAAAGGTGGCTCTAATCACTATGAGTATACACATTCAGATGGAAAGAGATACACAATGGAGAGCGAATCATATACAGGGAACGAGCATGTGGATTATTCTGTATCTCATGTATGCAATGCAATCCAAAAGGAAATGAAAAGCTTACTAGAGGTGTCATCTCTTGGTAATATATCTTATTGCATCAGTAGATCGTCATACATATAACAGCGCTGCTGTTTCAGTCACAGTCAGAAGCAATATGCATTACCTCTATACCACTGTGTGCCCTGGTGCTCTGTCTCACTTATGTGAGACTCCTGCTGTACCGTTCATGTATATGCATGACAATTCTTGCAATGGCACTGCATGTTATGTATGGAGAACAGATAAAACCAGAAAGCAGCTAGCAGATGAAGGAATAATGAAGCACGTTTTTGAACTACGCTACTGTAATACATGCTTCATGAGATACCATGATGCAGGTGTATTGCCACCGTTTCATAACTTTAGATTGCATTCTAATACACAGAATAGTTTTGCTATATTTGATGAAGACAGCAAGGTGATGATGCAGGGCAATGAAGTACCAGGACTCAAACAAGTATGAGTGATTTTTAAAATCAATAACGACGTAGTCGTACTATACCACATAATTCGAATCACAATGTCCGAGCATCCATTACCTGTAGAGAGCTCTCTGCAACGACGCCAGTATGGAGACAATTGGGAACTGTGTTATTGTGATGCAGAAGGTAATGTGAATGTGGCCGGATGCATCAGACGCAAGCCTCATATAGTCTACAATGGCGAACATGATGTAACGACACTCTCTCAGTACTATATACTTTCGAGTTTGATCTCGCTAGAAGTAAAATCGCGAATGTACAAGATCACTATGTCTGTGCAGACTGTCACAGATATCATCGAATCATCTTCACAATCGTGTACCAGAGAGGTTCCTGAAGACATGCTACATGTAACACAGACTCGCATACTCAACTGCACTAAGAGTATACTTTCAGCATTTGCACCAGTATGTACCTGTTACATTGTCTCACCCGAACTCTTAGGTAAACTCGAAGTCTGCATACCAAGGTACAAATGGGATGGATGGACCTCTAACTACTGTACCTGCGAACATCGTCATACTGTGAATGCAGGAAGGTGCAATAGTGTTCTGAATGCAACTGTATTTTTGTATATCACGCAGGACTCAGACAGACAACATACAGCAAATATAATAAACATGTTCATAGACTAATGCAATTTTAAAATACTCTATGTTAACGACTTAATTAGGAATACTAACTGCACATACTCTACCATAGCCAAGATCGCTTCTGTAGCTATTCTCATAGCTTCTAGAGAAAGGACATATGTAACTGGGGAATGAAGTATCATAAACTGGACCTACTCTAGTTACGTATATAATATCGCATATCAAGAAGTCACCACTAAAATATGTGAATTGTATATCCATCGAAGAACTGTTGAGAGAGACTAGCTTTGGTAAGAAAAGAGGATCGTCAATATGAGTATTATATACTCTAGAATTTAGGTCTATGATCATGTCCATACCTACATTGAAAGAAGATATAGATCGCATCCATACGTCCACCACTCTAGACTTCATTATGGTAGATAGTCTACATGGAGGCAATAGTAGCTTGGTTACATAACCATTCTCTATGACAGTCTCTCCTGTAGCTAGTAGCATGCATTCGTTTCCCTTCTGTCCGTCATGTTCTATTGTCGCATACTCTACGTTTTTGACTCCACGCACTATTTCCGTAATACGAGTAAATGTACTAGGCGATGGCATTATGATACTGTAGTATGAGGACACGGATTACTGCAGCATACACGAGCACAGGAACCCAGTTCTATGTACTTGTTTATGCACGATACAATATGATCAGAATTCGATGTCACTACAGTATCCTCGTTCATGTGTTGGTGTTCCATAGTAGCGTATGCTACGGAGATATCAAAGAATGTACTTACATAGTCCCCTTCATTAAGTCTGGCTATGTATCCTATACTCTTTATACATAGATCATCAGCCATGGCTCTAGTTCCTGGCATTATGCCACAGAATGCATTATTGTCTTCTTCCATGGAGTCACATACAGTACAAAATTCACATGTAACAGTGATCTGCTTGTCTTTGCATTGTATAGATATAGAGTTACTATTTTCAGTGTGGCGATATGATATTGACATTACTGTACTGTCTAGTACAACGGATCTTGTGGATGCAGCAATACGCACCATACCATATACCTTTGTCATTTCAAGTACACTGTTTATGTACTCTGTGTTGCGTTTCACAGTACGCTGGTCATAGTATGTATTGCTCTTACTGTACACCTGAGCTCTTGCAATCGAAGTAGGATACTCTATGCTCAATCCTATATCTATTTCTTCAAAGTACACAGCTTGTGTATGTAGTCTTTTGTCTTTCATACTGCTTGAACCTACATACTTGGAGCCAAGATCGCGTATATTTCGCACGCTATGATTCAAGTCAAGGACTCTGTGGAGATGCATCTGTTCTGGTTGTAGTAACCCAGGGAAACGAATAGGAGTGGAATTCGGATCATTACAAGGCGGACTTTCAAGCCTAAATCCTCTAGATATAAAACGACGAATCCTTTCATCTTTCAAGTCGACAGGGTAGTCACGTAGGAAGTACATAGATCTGTGTAGTTTCGACAACTCATGATTCAAATGGCATGCTGAATAACCAGATATATAGCTCTGGACACATCCAAAATCAAATTGAGAAATCAGATGAATTGGAGACTTACACCAATCAGAGCGTATCACATTTATTTTAGTGGAATTTGACACAGCACCGTATCCTGACCAACCATCAGATACAAATTCTTGCCTATAGAGTCTATCTTTCCATCTTTTAGTGTGCAATGTAATACCCTTATAAGTGAGCCATCTACAAAATACAATACAGTTAGCACCATCTCCAATATGAAAGAAATTCCAGCTAGATTTTCCATCGCATGTACCAGGAACGAAAAATTCAGCACACCTTGTACCAGCCAGGACCATACCACAGAGCATCATCATTTTCATCGTCTCTCTCCCGTCTCCTACTATATTGTCCATATAGTTTTCTAGCATAGTGCCATGGTCAAGTAGACCCGACATGTCCTCTCCCGTTTCATACTTGATTTCTTCACAGTACTGCTCTGCAAGGCCCAATGTAGTATGGTTGAGAGTTTCCACAACCATCTCAGTAGGAAGCCGTTTGGCAAGATAGACAGGAGATACTGATTGCATTGTCGATGTTACTGAAGAGGTATATCAGAGTAATGTTATATAGTACGTTTGTAGAGCAACAGCGTTGCATAGGGGACACTACACACAGTATGTCTGAAGCATTCACGGTCAGGAGACTAGCGTACGATGGATCCGACATATCAGATACATGGAGGATAGTGGGAATAGGGCATTCACCTTTGAATGCAAATAATGTAGTATTCCAGAACCCATCTAATGTAGAGGAATACGAATCAGGATGCCAGACACACAATGATGAAACGTGTATGGGGCATATGTGCAAAACACCTCACGGATCTATGCTCCCAATACAATCCGTAGCTATTTCGACTCCCGTAATGAAGAATGATATATCTAAGTCTGCGTCAGCTGCATTTGCTGGACCGTCCAGATATCATTCTGATCTGTCTAGATCCATACTTGCGGATTCACTGAAGACAAAGAGAGGAAGAATGAGACATGGGATTCTGAACTGCCATGTAGATGGAAGTCTGCGCATGGTGATTACCCCGCAAATAGGAGAACAGGAAAACGTAGTATACATCCCAGACTATCTCAAAGGCAAATGGAAGGTCGTGAGATACGATGACACAGAAGCCAGATACAAGGCCGTATATGTCAAGGAGGGTGACAATGCTATTGCAATTAGACCACCAGCTCTTTCCATAGAGTCTGTGCAGCCTGTAATAGTAGGATTCTGGTCCAGAACATGCATGGGTATATCTCCTAGTATATTGAAGGCATTCAAAGGAGACTATGATGGAGATGAAATGCATCTTTATCCTGTGTATTCTAGTGGATCGATAGAAGAATGCCAAGACTGGAATATCACTCCAAATAAATCGTTTGATATAGCACGCAAAATATATAAAGGTAGCGGTATACCATTCAAGGGATCTGATCCATATGACTTCATGCTCCATACTACATTGTCTTTCGAGGAGATATCCATCGGAACTGAACAGCCTCTAATGGCTGAACAAACGCGTACCAAAGCCGAGCATCTACGCACATTCAAAGAGAGATACGATGTAGCTTCAGTATCAGAGAAATTCCTAGATGAATCTATAAGAGGCATGGCAGATACAAATACTCAACAGAACTCACAGCCTATCATAGGTGACCGTTCGCGTATGGCAAAACTAGCTGCTACTAATGTAATACAGAGGGATGATGGAAGTATGTACATAGCTACATTCTCTGGAAAAGAAGAGATGGGTGTGTTCGAGCAAGATGGCCACGCTGGTAATTCGGCTGTCAGAGGTATATCAACCATATGCGCTGGTGTTCAACAGATAGCATTAAGTGCCCATCATGCCAAGGAAAAATCAGTAGAATCTCATGATATTGTAACAGATATGATAGATGGATTTGATCACACTGTAGTATTCATTGATTCTGCTGTTGCATATAGTACTATAAGACGTACTCTGCAGGCCAAGCAAGTAGCTACTATCTCTGGTACGCATATGGTAATATGCAAACCTTCTCTTGTAAGGCATATCAATAGAAACTATATTATAGGATCATTCAGTCCTGTAGTATTGACCATGGTAGAGCCAGCCAAACGATTCGAAGTATGCAAGTACTGTATCGAAAAGGTAATAAGGTACTATGGATTCGAGATCTCACCAGCAGAATTGAATTCCATATCACTATTATTTTCATTCCGTGTAGACTTGTCTCATCGTCCCATTACAACTAGAGATGGACTTATGTCTCGAGGTCTCAGATGGACAGAGTCTATGATGTCCAATAGTTTTACTGCTGTGTCAAAGAAATTCAGAAGTGATGAGATTCCAATATGCCCTATTGATACTGTGAGCTCGTGTCTCATGGCAGGTAATTTCCTTGAAGAATTGTAATGCAGTATCGAGTATTTTAAAATGCAACTATTACATGTCTATGCATACTTCACCTCGCCTTAATTTCATATTACACACCTTCTTGTATGGGGACAATATGATGGTATGTTCTGGGTTCTCGTTTCCTGTTCTTGGATAACTGTATTCAATACGTAGACACGACTTGTGTAGCTTTAGGTAACAACAGGATATAATCTCATCTGTATTGTCTATGACAGACATACCAGTACCATCTAGGTCAACATCCACTTTGTGATGCGGAGACTCCTGTGATTTTATAGATAGATCTTGATATCTCACTGGATCTATATTTCTGTTACAAGAGCCTTGGTACCATCCATCATATGTGAGCTGAGACATATTCCATTTTGTATCCTTGTGATGTATTCCCATGAGATGTGATGGATATCCGTATGTAGCTGTAGGATTGAATGCGTTTTGTGGAGATATGACCCAAAATGCAATTCTGATGCTCCTGTAGAGTGCATACGTGTTCTTTGGGTCCCTGATGCACTTCACAATGTCAGGAATGTGTTTACTAACCAAGCAGACAGGAATATTGTATTCCAATACAATTGAAACACTTTCCATTATTTCTGGTATTTCATATGCAGGATTCAAGAATCTATTTACAATGACGCTATTGTCTAGAGGCACGATCCCATAGAGCATTGTTTCAATCAAAGCCACATAGTATGGTGGTAGATGTGAGTATACAGAGAACTTTATGTGCTGTATTGTAGCAAGAGTGTATACGAATTGGGAACCCATGCTGATTGTGCATTCCGTAACATTGTTACAGGATTTTAAATATTTGTCTGTATCTTGATGCATACATATTCGTCAATATACTTTGTTTTTATGTCACGAAGTATCAATACAATGCATGATTTGTCCCACGAATTTATTTCCTTCATAGTAGCATGCCTAGACTCCGTTGTTATTACAGAAACGGAATACATATGCAAGTTTATGTAGTCGCATTTTATATTACCATCCTCTGTATATACTACACCTTCGAGGCTCTGCATTGTACCATAGACAATATTAGGTTTTGTTGCATCTTCTTTTGTGCATTGACTATGTAGTACCTTGTTAGCTGAATCTCCACGAATCCTATGTACTGAGTACGAATCACCATGAAACCTGGGATCGAGAGTATATAGAGCATTCTGTCTTGGGAATGGTACATCTCGCATGTTTTTGCTGTAATGTACAGATATCCATATAACCTCAATTGTATTCATGTCCCTTTGAGACTGCGTGGATGGATAGATTGCCCTTTCCACTATCTGCGTACAACATGCTGATGCAAGTGTTACATTGGCACCACTCTCTATAAGGAATTTGACCTCTTCAGAAAAGAATGGTATGTAACCAGCCACGTCATAGAATAAGCGTTGTTCGTGTGGATCGAGTGATATACATCCATGTAATACATCTTCTGTATTAGATATGGACTCTGGATCCATATAGGAATATACCGTTTTCTTGATTAGCGGAATCCCAGAGAGAACATACTCAAATTTAGACATACTGATGTCTACAATACGTGTTTTGAATGCAACAATGTTGCTAATAGTACCCGTATCTCACAGTAAGATGGATGACAATAAGATCTTATTCGGTTGGGGTAGTAGTACACATAAGTGGCTGTGTAATTTCTATCCTCTTGAAATAATAATCGATGAAAAGACATATTATCACTCTGAGGGATACTTCCAAGCTATGAAGCACCAGTACGATCCCGATCTATGTGAACGTATAAGGAACATCAAGGATCCCAAAGCATGCAAACGTGTAGCCAGAGGAAGGGAGATGCCAGCCGTAGAGAATATAAGATGGATGCGAGGCAGACGGATAGAAGTGATGAAGGTAGCATTGCAAGCTAAATTCTCTGCACCATATATGAAGGAACTTCTTCTCAGTACTGGAGATGACTATCTCATTGAACATACACCTTTCGATTACTTCTGGGGAGATGGATACAGTAATGGACAGAATATGCTAGGAAAACTCCTTATGGAACTCAGGACATCTATGAAGGAACAAAAGTGATGCAACACCGTTGCATGATACTCACACACTATCTACATATAATTAAAATGGGTAATTCTAGGCATACAAGACGTCCCAGTAGACAGCATGCTACAGTATATGACCTAATACACTGGAACATATCATCGCACTTTGATACGTCTAGCTGGGACGCTAGGGACAGGCCTCTGTTCTTAGCAGACAAAGTATATGATCTCTCATCTATAGGTAAGAGAATGGTAGATGTATGTGAAGAGGTATATGGTAGAGACTCAGTGATCTACGAAGTCGTAGGCGAAATATGGGTATCCTTCCTTTCTCTGTATAATGGTCTTGGATCTAGCGAAATATACAAAATTAACAATCCGCATGATACTACAGTGTTAGAGTTTATATCAGAGGGTATATGCCTCCATGATACATTCCAGAATATACTTACGGATTCGTACAATGCATCTTCTTGCAATAGTAACTATACTAGCTCTATTTTTACTGTGATGTCGTATATTCTGTATAACAATACGACCATGGAAAGTATTATAGAACTGTGCTCTGACATAATGAAATGGGATCGCATGAGACGTATTCTATATGGAAAGATGTGTTAGCAGCATGGCTGCATCTTACACTGTATACTCGAATACAATATGCACCCTAGATTCACTCAATACCTTCAATCGCGCCGGTCTATGATCGAAAATGAGGTCCCGGTCGATATTAGTGGGATCAAGACTATCAATGGAGAGCTTCCCCGAAGAATGTCAAGAGTGCCCAGAAGAGTATTCTGCCACGAAACAAACAAACTCGAACAGGAACATAAGTACTCTATCATCATGGAAGTACCAGAATGCATTTTCACGCGTGTCTACAGAACATCCAAAATACCTATCGTATTCTACGGTTCTTCGCCACTAAAGATTGATGATGATATGCTTATCTCAGTCGCAGAAAGTAACTCCAATATATCACCTCTGAAGCTCGACATGCTAGCACAGCTACTCGAGAACTACAACTGTACTACTAATTGCATTCTTTCTGCGGATAGATTCGGTACTCTAAATTGTACTAGAATGGAGATAGTGGCACTAGAGAGAATTAACAAAGACTGATATACAGACCATTATTTTAAAACAATTCAACTTTGTCAGACTAATATAGCAACGTTGTTGCTCAATGCACTGACAAGATGTATGTCCCTGAAGAAGACTGTGCTGACTGCCACGATGCTGGTATGCTCGATTATGAAGAGTACTGTTCATGTAATAGAGGCATTCATCTATCATCTCAGATGTACTATGAAACAGAATACACTATGATGATACTGAGAGAACTTCCATACTATGGGTCATTATACTAACCTATTTTAAAATCAAGCTATATTTGTATTTCCATGTAGACTATATTCCAGTCCTACATTCCTACTCACGAATGTTGAGATTGCCTCTGTCCTATATCTTAAAGCATCTATCTGCGTAAACATGATGTTGCTGCACTTCACAATAGCATTAGAATCCACTGTAAGTACACAGTCCATAGTGCATACTTTGTCATTTAGAATGTCGATCAGTACATTTGAGTTATTGAGATTGAAATACGGATTATGATAATGTTTCTCGAGTATCAAATTGCAAGACGTATTCAATGATCTAATAGATCTGAATTCTACATCTACACATCTTGAGCGTTTCATGTCAGTAATATAGCATTCAGGTAATACTAGTTTTATGACGAAGCGATATTCATAATGCATAGTACCACAGAATTCGCATCTATACTTTGTGGGCTCATGATCCAACAGGTCACATCCTTGGCCCATAATATTGATGACATCTCTCACTAGAATAGACATGGTTATTGCTCGTGTATATTGAGCAACAACGTTGCAGTATATCTTATTTTAAGATCTCATCGCACCTTGCCCTGCTAATTTATCCGCTCCTTCATTGCCTTGGATACCGCAATGTGCTTTGACATACTGTATATTTGTTTCGAACTTGCTCTCTTTTCTTTCTGTGAGTATTGCTATGCACTGCCTGATAGTATCTGAATGTAGTACCTTATTTCCCTTAGCTGTCTTCCATTCATTCTGTTCCCATCTCAAGTTCCATACCGTGATGCAATTTATTGTGTATTTGGAATCAGTTTTGATGGTCAGTGAAGGGCATCGCCTACAGAACCGTAGTGCATATAGCATGGCAGTCAGCTCAGCTAATTGATTGGTTGGATTGTCAGAAACAACCTTACCTGATACGTTCCTAATGTCATTTTCACCGAACCAAATTCCATATCCACCGCTACGGGTACCGTCTTCCTGTAAGATACTACTACCATCTATGTAGACTTCCATGGTTAGTTGTACTTACAACTGTGTTGGACTAGACTATTGAAGCTACATCACCTAGATATTTTGTACCATTAGTACATATAGAATACACCATATTGTCTATTTCTTTAGACTTCTTGCTGAATAGAGACTTGTCTACGTGCATAGGTATCTTAAATGATATACTTTCCACACGCTGTACCATGCCTCTGTATATGGACGGTTCCACCATTTCTTTTCTTGGATGTACTTGAATCATGTTCTTTATTTCGCTTTTGATTCTAACACTAAGACGTGGGAAGCTTGCCATGCCAGTGTTCTTGGAAAATACTCTGTATTGTCTACGCTCAGTAAGCATAGGCCAGAAGCATACTGCATTGGTAGCAGATACAAAGCTTTGCTCATAGCTATTTCTCATATTAAGAACATAATGCATAGGATGTAGCTTGGCTCCAAAGACGCGTATAAAGCATCCCTGCTTAGATCCATTCATAGGACGATTCAGCAGGAACACTTTTGCACCATCTCCTACATCTGTATCTACGGAATTTATGACACTAGCACCTGAGCTTGATGAGTAGCATTGGACAAATTCGTCTATGTGTTCACTAGGACATACAAAATCCCATGGATAGTCATCCATATGGCATATGGGATAGAACAACGAAGTTGCATTAGGACCAACTAATATCGCACCTGTAGCTAGCATGGATTTAACTAGAGACGATGTATTAGGAGTAATGGGACTGAGATACGCTTCAATGCTCTCGAGTTCATCGATGACACTCCTGTATAGATCTGGTTGTCCTTTAGTAATCGACCTAGCTGCTTCCTTGGCTTTGCGTAAGTGTGAGTCTCCGGGAATAGAGTTTTCTATTACTGACATCACATCGTCCACAGTGGAAACAGACTGTTTTGATGTTCTTGACTGAGGCATCTTCAGCAACAATGTTGCACTTGCAACACGCTCTATGACTATAGTGAAGATGAAGAGCGAAGCATCTGAAGATAGTACAAGCGCTCATGTTTCTGACTCAGGATGGGGCATGGCAGCCTTTGATGGAGCAGAAAAAGTTACGCCTTCTAGAAGTAAGTTGATTGTCACTAAACTTGTGTCTGAGGGACTACTATGTATGTCTGAAGGTAATACGTATGTATTCCTTACCACCATGAATGTATGGTCTGTGATAGTGTCCCAGGATGCAATGAACTATATCAATAATATACTGGGTATTGAAAATGCTACAGTCCAGGTAAGTGGTGCATTCAGTTCTTTTGCACGTGAAATAGAAAGACATGCATGCGACAGAATAGCAGGTGATATACCAGCTTCTATATGCGTTGGAACAGAACGCCTACGAGTATCTTTGATTCCGGGTGGTCTAAGTCTCTCGAAATGCGAACCACTCTTGCACTATCCCGGTGGCACTAAGAACATACTCTCGAGACTATGCTATATGCCACTCTCTATTAGATTCTGGTATGAAAGATGGATATGCAAGAATACACATTCTATGTATAGAACATTAGCTCCATTGTTCCATGACCCTACTGAGCTCAAGACAATAGAGTGGTCTATAGGCCATGCTCTGATAGACCCACATTCATTCAGTAAGACTGTGATACTATACGGAGAGGGTGGTCATGGAAAGGGTACCATAATATCATGTATAAACAGTGCTCTGATGGGGTGCTGTGGTGTTATACCAGATTCTACTTTAGTTGGAATAGGATCAGGTGTCCCTGCTTCTGTGGCTTCAATTGTAGCATCCAATCGCATAGTAACTGCGGGAGATGTAGGAGGTGCTAACAGAAATACTAATCTTTCTGTCATAAAGAGTCTAACTGGACACGACTATCTTTCTATACCACCAACACGAGTCAAAACAGCATGTACACTGTTCTATGCCACAAATATGTTGGACAATCCTTCAGACAATGAAGAATGGGCAACTGCTGCTATCATGAGACGTGTGGTAGTAGTATATGTCAATTCTACAATAATGGAATCGTACAAAGGTAAGATAGACTATGATCCTGTATCTAGACTCGACTTTGCCCTTAGATGTGTACGCACACGTCTTATGTATCCATCTATGCCAGTGTCAGTTATCAGTGTCCTATTTACTATAATGGGTTCCAAGTTCTTTGAGACAGCCAAGTATCTAAGACCTGCATCAGAGGAAGAACCTGACCCAGAACTGATAATCCAGGCCAATTGCATAGTAGCTGCTGTGGTGAAGATACCTACGGAAAAGGTTGGTGATCTAGCTAGCAGAATCAGCAAATCATGTGTGGTCGAAATAGACGGCATTGACTATATAGATAGGATAGTTCCTACCTGATTTATGTTTATATTAAAACACTCAACATAGTTGAAGGGCTCACTCAGAGCACTCAATATGGACATGCATCTTACAGAATCACAGTCGAAGGCATTTGACCTTGTTACCAAGACTGATAGGAATGTATTCATAACCGGGCAAGGTGGTACGGGTAAATCTGAACTTCTGGGATCTATAGTCAAGCATATTCGTCATGTTTCCGGCCAATGTATAGCAGTAACCGCTTCTACTGGAGTGGCTGCTCTCAACATATCAGGTATGACATTCCATCGGTTCGTAGGAGCAGGAATAGAAGAGAATGATATAGATGAGATGGTACGCAGAGCATCCAGAGGAGCATCTCGTAAGTATTGGAATGACACTACTACTCTCATAGTAGATGAAATCTCTATGATCTCTCCCAAATTCTTTTCAGCTGCATCTAGAGTCGGATCATTGATACGAAAGAAGGACTCCCCCTTTGGTGGTATGCGTGTGATTCTATTCGGTGACTTCCTTCAACTTCCTTACATATCTAAGAATAGACTCGATTCTAGTCAAGTGTACACAACAGAAACATGGAAACAGCTTCAGGTAGTTTCTATATCATTACGTGATCAAGTAAGGCAACGAGACGGAATGTTTCAGGATATCCTGTCAGGATTGCGCTATGGTATATGTACACCTATTGCAAGGGACTTCATCAAGTCACTAGAGCGCAAAATAGAATACGATGATGATATAGCCCCTGTGAAGTTATTTTCTAAGAAAGCTACAGTAGAGAATGTCAACAATCTGATGTTGGACTCTATTCCAGGAGATGCTATAGTATTTCCTAGTACAGATCAAGGTCCAGATGCTATCCTTAGACAATGTCAATGTGTGCGATCTCTACGACTCAAAGTGGGAGCTCAGGTAATGCTACTAAAGAACCTAACATCTGAAGCAGTCAATGGATCTGTAGGGAAAATAGCAGGATTTGACAATGATGCTACGATAGGATACAGAAATCCAATAGTGGAGTTCACAGATAGGAATGGGATCTCATTCAAACATGTGATCAAGAGGCACAAATGGGAATCCTTGGATCCATATGGTAAGCCATTAGCTCACAGGATCCAATATCCGCTTGCATTGGCATGGGCACTGACAATACATAAATCACAAGGACAGACTATAAAGCGCCTATATGTAGACTTGGAAGGAGTCTTTGAACTTGGTCAGCTCTATGTAGCTCTCAGTAGAGGTACTGACCCTAGTACTATACAGATTGTGAATTTTGACCCTTCCTATGTGAGATCATCTGTATCGTGTGTCGAATTCCACCGCCAAATAGAGAACTCACCTTGGACAGAGATCGATGCCGCTATAAGGGATGCAGCGGTGGCTGCAAGTGGTTCACTAACACAATGGGAAACAGACAGAGCTCCGTATCAAGATCCGGGCGACATCGTCCAAGACATGGCCAATCTGCTGATAGGTCCAGCCGAAGCCATAGACTGAATTCTTTACCAGAACGCAATCTAGAGCCTATTAGTTCTCAATACGAAGACGATATCGAATATGATGTTGTATCCAATGAAATGGGATTCAAGCTCGAAATAGAAGATTTCATACGGAGATTCAAATCTGAAATGGAGTCATCTGAATACAGATTCGGAGTCGATCCAGGATCTATAGTTCAAATGCTTGAAGACATACCCTATGCTATATCAGGAGAGACAGACTATGTAACGCTACCGTCTTCTATAGGATCTAGAGTAGCAAGGTCTCATATCCTATTCAGAGAAAATACAGATGCAGAATATAAGCGTACTATCAAGATGGCTGATAATCTATCGAGACGAGTTCAGAATTTCAATCTGAGATATGCTGCTATGGAGAGCTACTATAATACTAAGAATGAAGCAGTAGTCAAAGACATGACCTCGGAGATCGACGAAGCCATAGATACCTACAGTGAAGTTAACAATGATTCTAGGACAGATGACCAAGAATGCATGGTTCCTGTATCCAATTACACTGAGATGTTGAAGGAAGATACTATGCAAGATGATACTAAACATGACACTGTCAAGGAGGATGACACAGTGCAAAATGAAGCTCCAGAAGGAAATAAACCTCAAACTGTGACAAGATCAAGGAGGCGCATTTCTACTAAGAATGTATCTTAAAATGATATAAGGCAACGCTCACGCAGTTGCAGTATACACTATATGATCTGAATTACATTATCAACATGTCTAGCAAATACATTATTGGTGGAGAGCTCACTGAAGATGCTCACTTAGATGTTGATTTGATCAAGAGATGTACTTTCACTGCGGGAGGACCTGTTATTGTAGCGATCCAGAACAAAGAAGGAGAGCCTACTCCTAAGAGAAATGGGCCTGAGATGGACTACTACAACAAGTTTGTATCCGTGACATATCCAGATGGTAATGCATCTTCTACTATTATCATACCTGGCTGTGTGATGCACCATAAGATAGAAGACTACTATGGCAAGACAAGCATATACTGTGGTATTCCAAAGAGTACATTTGTTGAACAGGTGCAGCTTAAGCTATCTACCACGGGTTCCAAGATAGTATTCGAAGATGCGAAGATACTGTCAGATGCAACATACTTCTGGACACGTGTGGCAAAGGCCCCTGCACTGGAGGATCACGAGTACATCCGTACTGTAGACAGCGAAGGTGAGGCGTATTATGGTTCCTTTGGAGATCTCTTCGATGAGTATAGGAGCAGTCTCGTCGCTAACGTCACATGCACACTCCGTGGTAGAACTTCAATTGCCAAGGGCAAGGAGCTTACTGGAAATGAAGTATGGCGTGCTGTTATCCAAGTGTCCATGTTCAGTGTATATGATGCTATTGAAGTTACTGCTCCTAGTACTGGTATCAATCAGAGGAGCATTGCGGGTAAGAAGGACATGGCGCGTCCTGGTCTTCTTAAGGCACGTGTTGGTAAATAAGAATGAATACAGAGTATCTCAGTCCTATCAGTTTCATTTTAAAATACCACCACAGCTGGAGTGTGCACAGTCATGGAAGCCCAACTTAGACTTGGCATGGCCATGGTCAGACCTGACATAGTTGTAAAATATACATCAGCAAATGCGTCCGGATGGATTCAGAACACCATTGAAATAGACCATTCTAGGATCGCTACATGTCCTGATGAAGGCATTGTAGTAAACGCCATAAGGAAGAAGATACAGCGTAGTTCAACGTTCAGATCTCAGAAGAATACGCTACCAATATGTATTCTCCTTATATTGAGTCAAGGTTACTGTATCAGTTCCAAGACATTAGTGAATACAGAGGACACAGCCATCGAAAGATACTGGGAATGTGTACGCGTTGTGTCTCAGACAATTCGCAATGATGTAGCACAATGGCTATCTGGATGCATAGGATCTAGATCACAAGTACAGTACGCACTCATGTTCTGTAGCCCGAAGGACACTATACCATCGAATAAGTACCTTGACAGATCCATAGAGTGTCGTTCTCGATTTTCTGAATGTGTGCAGGCAGATTATGCCATACCATCTACTGTATATCACAGGAATGATGCTATGTATAACACCATGCTTCTGCATTGCAAATCAAGGCAGATCTAGCTTTCTGATTACATACAGTGACCTGATGAATCTACCTGACAGCTTTGATTTCATTGTTTCCATCATACAGTGCCTAAAACTACTGGTAACCTCCTCTATTCTTAGAGGATTACCCTGGTACTGTATTATTCCAGATGTGTGTACTGTGATAGATGGACCTGTACCAGACCCGTCACGTAGTTTAAAAGACCTGAAAGTAAAGTTATGACTTGTAGATGTAGGTGGAGAGATACTACACTGGTCTTGCTTAAGTTCCGACATTATCTTGCAGGACTTATGTGTAAGTCTACATTCATATGCTTCGTCTTTGTGCACTACATTGAAGATAGGCTGTGTTTGACTCAGTATTACCATTACATATGACGTACGAGACTGAGGATGCATGTTCCTTTGGGACATAAACTCACTGAATGGTATTGAATGTCTTCCCATTGCACGACAGAATTTGGTAGTAGGGTGGATAGATGGCACATCTGTATTCAGTTCTTGGGCATATAGTCTAGCATATGTCTGTATACGCTTATACGTTAGTCCAGAGAACATTGCAGTACATGTAGTAATATTAGGCTGTATCATACTACATGAAACAGTAGTATCATCATCATCATTTCTCCATGTATGTACAGTGTGTATAGATCTGAGTGTCCTGTCTACAGATATATTGGAATTTCCGCAGATAGATTGCAGGAACATATTTATGATATCAGACTGTACATTGGTAAGTACTCCAGTAGGTTGCTGTTCATAATCGGACTCTGTATCCACTAGACTATAGACAGTATCATGATCACGTTTTGTGCTATTGTCATTGACGAAGGCACTTCTACCGGATCTTTGGAGCTTACCTGTAGCACGTGAATAGAATTTCTCTTCCATGATGCATTTAGCAGCCGAGCTGCTTGCTGTACAGTCACCATGCAAGAAGGCAACGTAGATTCAGTACTAAGAGCTATATCTAGCGCAAAGCTTGAGGATGAGATACAATCAACTTATTCAGGCGTTTCGGACGCCATGAAGTCCATGGGAGGACCCTCCAATAATATCCTACTTTCGTTGATACACAGTGAAACAAAAAGATCATCGGATGAACTTTCGCGTTTGAATAATTCCATAGACAGCCTTGCATTGCAAGTCAGTGCATTGAATGACAATATGTCAAATATGGCCACTATGATGGCTCGGCAAGTACAATTGATGTCTGGATCCACTCGCAATGACGAATCTAGTCAACAGTCTGTGTCGGCCAGACAGACAGCATCACGGGATTGGTACTATCAGGGAACTAAACTAGTTTCGAAGTACAGTGGATATGCATGTATCATACGTCATCTGATAAGCATGGTACAGATACATATGGACATAAAGGGTATAGTGTATCCTGATAGTGTGGACTGTGACTTCAAGACACTACAAACAGCTGTCCGAGTAGTATGTGGAGAACGATGTCGTATTCCATCCGTAGAATACAAGAACAACATTCAAGCAAAGGACAAGTCCGGACAGGAATTCAACTCTGTGTATCCGCATATAGCGAGTACGGACAAGAACAAACCTACCACACTATCAGAATCCATGTTGTCTACGATCTTCAATTCAATAACCAGGGGTCTAGAGCAAGATGTAGAATGGATACGTCAGCGCCTGTGTCACTTGGACGGAATCATGTCTAAGAAGGAAATAGATATATTATCTTCTATGTCGATACCATTTATCAAGCATGACTCTGATGGAGAATTGAATTGGAATCCATCCAAACTGTCACCGAAACCATCACACCCTATAGTTAAGGACATAATGGAACTTCAGAGCACACAAAAGAACGAATACATCAAGTTCAGAATGTCAGGAAAGACAATAGTAGAGTCGTATACCAAAGCATCAAAGCAAGACCAGTAGTATTTTAAAATACAATACTATTTACTGTGATTTAATCCATGTGCATGTAGGTGAGTTTGTGTCCGTGAGTTCATCGTAAGAATCATAATTGCTATTTTCGCTCTTACGCTTTCTGATGTATTCTACAACATCACGTGCAAGGTCATTGGTAATAGTCATCTCCTGTGCAGCTGTGTCCAATATTTCAGCATGAACTGGATCATCTGGCTTGTGCATACGGAACCAGTTAGCAAACGAGCGTATATGAACAGACTCACTATATTCTATATCTTTCTTATCCTTGTCCATGCTCCTATCATCCATAGTGTATTCTGTGTCTGCATTACTCGGTGCATATGAGAGTTTCCTTACACGCCTTGCCCGTGATGGTGCCTTACTGGGAGTTACAGATTCACTGTACTTGGTACTCTCTTCTGCTTCGATCGGGTTCTCTGGTGTAGCTGGTAACGCGGATGCTGCACTAACAACCCTACGGACAACACGTCTACGAGGTGTAGAGCTAGCCTGTTGCGGTGTATTAGTCTCAGCAGAAGAGGGCTGACGTACTGTATTGGATACATTAGACGACACTGCATTGGAATTCTGCTTAGGCATAGAGTCCATCATCATGGTCATTGTAATAGTATGGGCTGTAACTGCATTCTTATGGCTATGCACTGACTTACGCAGCTGTCCAAGACTATCCGCAAGCTCGTCAGTAGTACAGGAACTCGATTTATTTCCACTGTGATTACGGAGCCTCTCTTCAAAGGACTGTAGTTCATTCATGTATCTGTCTGCACTGGCCTCAACTTCATCAGATGCCTTCTTCATAGCATCTTTGTTCTGCTTGATGCGCTGTTCTGCCTGGGATTGCTTTGGAGGCATCTTTGTGTACATAGCAACAGCACTTGATAGTACTTTGCTCGCTGCCGTATTCCCTAATGTGATGCATTGCGACTCTATGTCGCCTAGGTCTCTAGCAGCAGGGTTCTTGCATGTCACTATCTTGATCTTGATAAGGTCCTTGGGATACCATCCACGTATTATAGATGTCATTTGAGCAGCCTTTATTCCCATGCCGATACACGTGAATTCAGTGCATCCTGCATTATAGCTTTCTCCTATTATTATTTGCAATGCACGGACTTGAGACTCCATTTCTTTGATCCCTCTAGTGTTCGAGCTAGATTGATCTAGTCTATCGAATATAGATTCATTAATGAACATGAAACCATGTTGTAGTAGCGACCAGGAATCCCTGAAGCATGCTATGGCGGTTTCCAGTTCCGTGCCATCAAAATTATTGACATCATGTGCTAGAACAGAAACAGTTTTCGGTACAGAACTACACTTAGTGCTATCATAGGAGAATGCGGAACCCAATAGTGGATATATAGGGTTTGGATATGGATTTTGTCCTATGATGATAGTGTGTATCGGAATAGCTTGGGAGACGCCTATCATGTAACTCAGAAATGGATTATAGTATGGTAAGTCACTATATTTTGTGCATTCTATTTCAAGCATCAGTCTGAGTATAGAAAGCAATACAGGATAGTTGGTCTTATTATGCTCCATCTTGATGTGTTTAGCCCACAACACTGTTGTATGATTTTAATTTGAGTCCTTGGCTACCTGGACCATCTCTTCGAGGGTTTTCAGTGCTTCTACTGAAGATGCACTTAGTGTATGCGAATGCTTGCGTTGATTTTGTTCTGTGAATGTGGCAATAGCATCTCCTACAAGGCCTAGAGTATAGCAGTCTATGCACCTCTCCATGAATTTGGCTGAAGATATCATAGAACAATAGAAATTGAACTGAGACATGAACCTTATCCTATCACGTTTTGTGCCCTGGTATGCTATACTAGATCCTACTACATATCCTGTGTACGAAGGTAGCTGTGACCATGGGAAGAATCTGTAACTGAAAGTATCTTTGTCCATACATGTCAATGCAAATGCCTTTGTCATAGGAGCGTACCATATCATATTCTGTATATCATATGTCATACCCATTGATATTTCAGTCATCTTAGGATAGGATACCATACACAATTTACTATTTGATACCATGTTCTTTATTAACGACATGACTGATCTTTGGGATGTTACTATGGAATACGATTCTATGCCACGGTACTTGAAGCGTATGCTATAGGATCCTTGTTCCGAGTGCAGTAGTATAACACCCGTCTTGTTGGAAAGAGACTCGATCAGACAACGTATGTCAGGAGAAGCACTATGGACAGGCTGTAGAACTAGTAGATAGATACTATCGAAAGAGCATTCCTGAATGGACTTTGTCAATATGTATGCTAAGATATCAGACGATGTAAACTGTATCTTCTTCTCTGCAGTGCTATGTTGAATCTTGGATTTAGATGCAAACGGATACGTAGATCCATTATATACATCATTCCCTATGGTAGCGCTACGTAATGCTGCATATGCATTGCGATTTGTTCCACAATTTTGACTGGAATGGACACCAGATCTGAATTTAGATACTACATTCATGTTGACATTGTGTCCTAAGCAACAATGTTGCATTCAGTTCAAATCTATAGCCATGATCTCTATTTGGCGTTTGTCTCGTATTATAGGTACGTCTCCATATGAGTCAGGAGTGCCTATGCGTCTATTAGGTGTAAGGTACATAAATACTGTTGCAGTCACAGGTCTATATTCTTTGAATCCATGTTCTTTGAGGGGACTCAGTGACTTTACGTGCTTAGGTCTAATATTCGTACTCAGATTCATACACTTGGTTGCAAGTCTATCGGATATGGTATATTTGCAATATATATCTCCTTTCTTCCTTTTCCCAGAACTACATTCTATGCTCTTAGACATGCAGTCCAGTATTATTTTGTTTACTATCCTATACGGTATGTACAGTGCATTTTCGAATTCGTTACTGCACATGAGACATGTTGGTATATTAAATACAAGATGCTTGATACCAAAGGTACAGAAAGAAAGATATATTATATCCTTCGAATCTTCCACTACAGCACCTAGTGAGGTTTTGATCTCTTCAGGTATCCATAGAAGTGGTTCGACCATCATTTCTTCCATCGTATTTAAGTCCAATGTTTCTACAGGAACATATTCGTTGTCCTGGGAAGGATAACTTACTACCATATTTATAGGGATACTTGTGTATGGGAATAGGCTTTGTAGAACAGGGTCTGTGGACCATTGCGGTATCCATAGTTCAGAGTCCCTGGTAGAACCATAGTCCACCATCAGGTCCTTATACGTGCACGATGACATGGACCCCATCTTATATAGTATGTGACGAAACGCAACGTTGTTGCCATGTAATTACATAGTACAGCTACAATGGATTCTTCAACTATATTCGTGCTTCCTGAGGACTCTCAGACGGGAAATACATATCTCGCCACGCAATATGTACTTAGATCTTGCAATAGAGACACCAAGATATCGAAGTCCAGATCGCGAGAACAGAGCAAGTGTCCTGAGTTCGATGGAATACGTTCACCTGGTAAAGTTGCACCTCTTATTACCTTTGATAATGGTATAGGGCACTGGGTAGATGGTAAGACTAGTACAATAGACCAAGCAGAGGTCAGTTCTATATCTCGTCTAGTAGAGTGCATCAGAGCATTTGTGCACAATAGTTCCAAGAGTGGATACGTATGGGACTTAACTAAGACAGTCCAGTATTCTATGAACAAAAATGATACTACAGAGTCTATGTCTCGTGTTCTAGACACACAGCTATCAAGGCCATATAATCCCATATCATGTCATTCTGTGCTCGCGTACATAGAATCTGAATCCAGGAGAGGAAAGGGCAGATCCATGTTTATGGCACCAAGTCAGTCTACAATAGTAACTGGAATACATGGTGGCCTACACAACAATACTTCACTAGAGATGGGATTCGTGGAAGCAGAGGGAACCAGAGACATTGAAAAGCGAACATATGACAAATCACTGGTTGGATTCGTATGTGCAGGTCATACAGCGCACTCAGAAGACGCAGGCAAAAGTAGGCGAATATGCTCGTACACAAGAGTACGTGTACTACATAGCTCTATACTGGATTGTATATATGACTCTGAAGTCTCCAGTGATGAGATCTGCGATTGGGTGGTATACTGCATGGGCATTACTACTTATGCTTCTTTTAGCACTGTCAAGAATATAGTATCCATCTTGTCATCGGAGTCAGTTAGGTACTACAGGAATCAATTTGTCAACTACAAGGACACTACAATGCTTGCTCCAGCTACATACATGGTGTATGAGAAAGAGAAGGTGCTCTTCATCTCAGTATCATCCGGAACTATACTACGCTCTGTACCAGGAGGTGCTATGGTAGATAGTCATATGCTCAATCACCAAGAGCCTAACAGTATTGTACGACACTGTGAGCTACCTGCATACGGTGCAGGCTCCATAATGTACAAGTACTCTGCATTCTTTATGATGACACCGTTTGTAGAGCACGACAGACCTCCAAGGACACTGTTCGCGTCTGGACAAACAACTCAAGGAATGTTCTTTCCATGGTCCCCTGCTACTGCAAGACTCGCGCCTCTCCATGCATCTAGGCCAATAGTAGCTACACATTTCGTCCGTCAAATAGAACAAGACCAAGAGGATGATCCCGAGGCTATGTGGGATGTATTTGCAGGAGAAGACTTAAGTGTATGCTACATGAACATGGGAGATAACTATGATGATTCTCTGGTAGTATCAAGTGCATTTGCTGACAGGGGCGGATTCGCCTCTATAGCACTATGTACATACAGAGTCCCAGAGACAGAGCTCATGCCACAAGTTGGAGAGAAGCTATGTGGCAAGAAATACCATTGGTGGAAAGTGGATTGCACTAGTACGTGCTCATGTGCAATGAAAGACGGGGACAAATTCACATCCACCTCAGGTCGGATCCCATCTGGAAGGGTACATCAGATAATCAGAACAGAAGATGGCGCAGTGTCAATTAAGGTAATTAGCTTCTCTCAGATTTTAACAGGAGACAAGGTCTCTACCATGCATGGCCAGAAGGGTGTAGTGAAGATAGTGTCCCAGGAAGACCTCCCTATCATAATCATGAAGGATGGTAGTACATTCATAGCAGATGCGTATATCGCAGTAGGATCCATCGTTTCAAGGCAAACTAATGGACAAATATATGAATCTGCGCATGGCCTAAGAGGAGCCCGAGACGGCAACAGACAGGATGTAGACGAAATACAGGATACTTCTTCTGAATCATGCAGCTATCTCATTAATCCATTGAGTGGGTTACCCATAATGAGACAGTTTCCTTCTGGAAAAGTAGACTGTGTTAAAGCCACTATAGGATTCACGAGAATGATACACCAAACACAGACCACAAGGGAACGTCATCACCTTACTCATCGATCTGAGGGAAAAGGCAGTACCGGGACTCGGTCAGGCAGAGCAGAAGGAGGAGGCGTCTCGGCTGCAGAAATGGATTTCCATGCCATGTACGCAAGTGGTCTGTCTAATTGTAGCGATGAGATATATAAGCGAGGAAACATGTGTATAGTCAAATACTGCACTATATGCAAGGCCCTGTTTCCTGTTCACGATTGCGGGACAGATGGAAACTTTGTAGATGTCCAGGTCTCATGGGATATGGTAACTCTCGATATGATAACTGCATGCGTCAATAAGAGCATCAATAGATACGATATTGAGCACGTATGATATCATATTAAAATCCTTACACTACTACAGGCTATCTTAGCAGATTCATCCATATTGTATTCTGAAAGGGGACACATATCTGTAGCTTCCATGGAGGATACTGACAATGGTATGTCCTGATCAGTAACAGCAGGCTCTACAAAAGCATCGTCGGAACCCCATCTAACTAAGGCTTGAGATATTGACATTCTTGTCATAGACACATTGCCAGTATTTATAATAGAATCTCCTACATCGACATCCTCATAGGAATAGAGCGAACCTATGAATGGTACATCACAGTCCTTTAGTCTGTTTATTTCTTGTAGTACGAATTGTGCACTAAAGCAAGATATAGCGCACTTCAGAACACCAGATAAATTCCTCATTATGGCATCATCAGAGACCAGATCAATGAGACTACAATTCAATATGTGGAATTTCCTTGTACCTCTTTTCATAGACGTTATGACAGGTATAATAGATCTTGCATCCTTGCTATATCCTCTGCAACCGACACGTTTAGATAGTCTTTTGCACTTGGTTTCATCTGGCTCCAATAATACGAAACTACATCCTGGTAGTCGAGAGAATGCTTCAGACGACTGACCAGAACCAGATCCTATGTCTAAGATTATATTCTTTCCAGGATTCATTAAAGCTGCCCTAGAATAAAGTGCGAATCTGAGATTGTTGGACCATCTCCATATAGAGTTTCTTATAGAGTTTGTACCAGACGGCACGAAACATGATTCTATTATAGAGGTCACTGCAGCTGTGTCATTAGCTGATTTCTTATCAGTTCGAATAAAACAATCTACTATATTTACTTTTCCGTCTAGGATTCTGAATCGTACCTCTACTATAGAACCTATCTCATACATGGCACTGTCTGTGATTTTCGCAAGACTGAGATCGTCCTTGGTTCTAAGAATGCCATCTTCTGCTACGATTAGCTCCATAGACTTAACATCCTTTATTTTCTTCATATCAGTACCATCTTTCGACAGTGCGACTATACCATCGCAAGGATAATCGAGCGAGTCCATATATAATACAACATCGCTAATGGTATCGAAGAATGTCCTGGAATGTATAGATTGCACGAACACAAACCTGTCTCTCAGTCTGTCCATTGTATCGGCTATCCAGCATAGATTCCTATCATGTGGAGACATAATACCAGGCTCACATATCAGTACATCTATGCATATGGCATTGAAGCCTATCATGCACTCTGTATCTATTGCCGGACCTGGCTTGGGAATGGCAGTATCTAGAAGAGTTTCATCTACATAGAATCCTACTATAGAGTATCCAGATTGACGCCTACAGTAATACCATATGCATCCATACAATATGACCATAATACGCTCTCCGTCAGGCTTAGAACTGAAACTATGTTCATAGTCCTTTGCAGTTGATGCGTCGTATGCTCTGGCACTAAGATTAGATATAGAACCTAGTGTCATGCTATTTATATGTTCCGAAAGTGCATCGGGGCACATTCCCTCTGTATACAATTCGTCTATAGAATCACAAAGAGAATTTTCAGAGCCTTGTAACATGGATGTCATGGCTATCGTTTTATCTGAGACTAATTGGTACAATGTACCGTCTGATGAAATATAAGCCACTTGCACTATGGGATTAGTTCCATTGTATTGGCATGATCCTATTGACATTGTATCTATATGAACATTCAAGCCTATCTTTCTACTAGAAGTGCTCTTGATACACATTCCAGAATAGGGACCTGTTGTATAGTATTTGAATAGAGATCCAGTCTCATCAAGCACATTGTAGTAGTGCAATAATGTCTTTTTGGCATCATGCGGGATACCATGAGACGATGTGACTCTTAGAATGTCTATATCATACAACAGTGTTACATCTACTATAGGAGTGTATTTTCTTGTCTTAGGTCTTCTTTTCAGATAGAAGTGTGGCTCATTGCGTTCAGAAAGAAACTTGGTCGGATCTAGAGGGCATAGGGGACATTTGAATACAACTGTTTGGGGCTCGTCTGCAGCCCTAGACTGGAATTCTAGCCGCAGTAGCTGAGATTTGCAACTGGGACACTCCATGATGTATGTTTTTGTTTGCAACCATGTTGCTAGTAATACATGACAACATGGCTATAGTTACAGATATCACTCATCTTCAGTCACAAATCCTAGAAGGATGGTACATAAAATGGGTAGGATACCATTCTCCAAACAATATATCTGTTCATATGACATTTGGAAAAGACACTATGCACTATGTAGTGGAATTGAAACCTGATTATAGCGAGGACAATTTCAGGCAAATATACGTCTCATCAACTGACACTGAGCAACGTAATACAGGCACTATATGGGACTCTGGAAGTCGTCTAGAGCTATTGCGTCTTGCATCTATACTGGGTATTAATGTAGGATCAGATTGTAAACCAGGATGCGGAAAGCAGTCTAATGGAGATCTAGGATGCATAATGTCCTATGACATAGAAACTGACAGATCTAGAATACCCTCTACTTCATTCGGTAGTCTGAGTGAGAGTATACTTTCTATTGCGCTGTATTGTAGCTGTGGAATCCAGATGCTATTCAGCTTCATTCCTGACATAGAATATGACTATGTTCTATGCAAATCTTCTACTGATACAGTCAGACGATTCCTGGACTTTTGCATCGAGCATTCTCCACAATGGACTGTAGGTTACAATAACTATGGTTATGATAATACCAGAATATCATTCCATGTAGACAGTACCTTTGATGGTATGCTTATACCTATGAGGATAGGTGCTGGTAGTTCCCTTACATATGCATTTTATATAGATATACCAGGGTCCTACAATATAGATGCGATGACATTCTTAGACAAAACGGACAGATCTACATATACTAATATGTCACTAGCTACAGTTGTCAAGCATCATGGTATAGAGGATAAGATGGCTTTTGATACAAGTGATCTCTCTGATATCAAACTATTCTTCGAGTACAATGTACATGACTGCTATATAACCACACGACTTGCGATAGAGTCAGGCATCATAACAAAAATAGCATCATTGGCATGTTCTGCAGCTGTACCTGTGATAGATGCGGCAAGATTTGTCACAGGAACTTTCGCTGCTTGTGCTATAGCATCATACTGTCTACAAAAATCAGTTTCGATGGACTGGACAAGATGCAATACAGTAACAGAATACAGAGGCGCAGAAGTATTAAAGCCAGTGACAGGACTTCATGAAAATGTAGTGTCATGTGACTTTTCTTCTATGTATCCCACGATCTTGGTAGCTGCCAATATATCCATTGAGAACTTCTATACTACGGAGACAAACATGAAAGAAGGAAGTGTATGGATATCCAATACTGGATCTAATTTCGTAGTGGATGGTAGAAGAATATCATTCTCTAAAGAAGGTAACACAATAGTACCACCTGTAATGAAGTTCTTTGTGTCAAAAAGGAAGGAGGTGAGAAAGCAAAATCCAGCATACGCTTCTGCACTTAAGATATGCGCAAATAGTATATACGGATCCCTGGGTGACAGGAACTCAAGGATATATAGCCCTATGTGCTCTGCTGCTGTAACTACAGGAGGCAGATGGTGTCTTGCTGTAGCAGAGAGTATATTGAGTATGTATGGATTCAAGGTCGTATATGGTGATACAGATTCTTGCTATATTAGAGCATCAGGCAAGTATGCTGATAGTGTTAGTAGTGTCCTGAGCATAATGAAGAATATATTCAAGTACACACCATTTCCTGGTATGTCCATGGAACTAGAGAATACGTTTTCCAAGATAGCATTCATAGGCAAGAAGACATACTTTGGTGTCACTAAAGAAGGAAGGGTAATGTCTAAAGGTATGTCAAAGTCTAGAAAAGATAGGCTGGGTATATGCAGACTACTATCGTCATATGTCTCTGATGTAATCCTGTCACCATTACCTAGAGAGATAGCAATAGAAAAGATAGGAAATCTGATCTCTGCAACTATAGACTCTACAGTATCAATGGATCTGAATCTATCTCATGTATCGAAGTACGTCAAGAAAGGTGGCTCTAATCACTATGAGTATACACATTCAGATGGAAAGAGATACACAATGGAGAGCGAATCATATACAGGGAACGAGCATGTGGATTATTCTGTATCTCATGTATGCAATGCAATCCAAAAGGAAATGAAAAGCTTACTAGAGGTGTCATCTCTTGGTAATATATCTTATTGCATCAGTAGATCGTCATACATATAACAGCGCTGCTGTTTCAGTCACAGTCAGAAGCAATATGCATTACCTCTATACCACTGTGTGCCCTGGTGCTCTGTCTCACTTATGTGAGACTCCTGCTGTACCGTTCATGTATATGCATGACAATTCTTGCAATGGCACTGCATGTTATGTATGGAGAACAGATAAAACCAGAAAGCAGCTAGCAGATGAAGGAATAATGAAGCACGTTTTTGAACTACGCTACTGTAATACATGCTTCATGAGATACCATGATGCAGGTGTATTGCCACCGTTTCATAACTTTAGATTGCATTCTAATACACAGAATAGTTTTGCTATATTTGATGAAGACAGCAAGGTGATGATGCAGGGCAATGAAGTACCAGGACTCAAACAAGTATGAGTGATTTTTAAAATCAATAACGACGTAGTCGTACTATACCACATAATTCGAATCACAATGTCCGAGCATCCATTACCTGTAGAGAGCTCTCTGCAACGACGCCAGTATGGAGACAATTGGGAACTGTGTTATTGTGATGCAGAAGGTAATGTGAATGTGGCCGGATGCATCAGACGCAAGCCTCATATAGTCTACAATGGCGAACATGATGTAACGACACTCTCTCAGTACTATATACTTTCGAGTTTGATCTCGCTAGAAGTAAAATCGCGAATGTACAAGATCACTATGTCTGTGCAGACTGTCACAGATATCATCGAATCATCTTCACAATCGTGTACCAGAGAGGTTCCTGAAGACATGCTACATGTAACACAGACTCGCATACTCAACTGCACTAAGAGTATACTTTCAGCATTTGCACCAGTATGTACCTGTTACATTGTCTCACCCGAACTCTTAGGTAAACTCGAAGTCTGCATACCAAGGTACAAATGGGATGGATGGACCTCTAACTACTGTACCTGCGAACATCGTCATACTGTGAATGCAGGAAGGTGCAATAGTGTTCTGAATGCAACTGTATTTTTGTATATCACGCAGGACTCAGACAGACAACATACAGCAAATATAATAAACATGTTCATAGACTAATGCAATTTTAAAATACTCTATGTTAACGACTTAATTAGGAATACTAACTGCACATACTCTACCATAGCCAAGATCGCTTCTGTAGCTATTCTCATAGCTTCTAGAGAAAGGACATATGTAACTGGGGAATGAAGTATCATAAACTGGACCTACTCTAGTTACGTATATAATATCGCATATCAAGAAGTCACCACTAAAATATGTGAATTGTATATCCATCGAAGAACTGTTGAGAGAGACTAGCTTTGGTAAGAAAAGAGGATCGTCAATATGAGTATTATATACTCTAGAATTTAGGTCTATGATCATGTCCATACCTACATTGAAAGAAGATATAGATCGCATCCATACGTCCACCACTCTAGACTTCATTATGGTAGATAGTCTACATGGAGGCAATAGTAGCTTGGTTACATAACCATTCTCTATGACAGTCTCTCCTGTAGCTAGTAGCATGCATTCGTTTCCCTTCTGTCCGTCATGTTCTATTGTCGCATACTCTACGTTTTTGACTCCACGCACTATTTCCGTAATACGAGTAAATGTACTAGGCGATGGCATTATGATACTGTAGTATGAGGACACGGATTACTGCAGCATACACGAGCACAGGAACCCAGTTCTATGTACTTGTTTATGCACGATACAATATGATCAGAATTCGATGTCACTACAGTATCCTCGTTCATGTGTTGGTGTTCCATAGTAGCGTATGCTACGGAGATATCAAAGAATGTACTTACATAGTCCCCTTCATTAAGTCTGGCTATGTATCCTATACTCTTTATACATAGATCATCAGCCATGGCTCTAGTTCCTGGCATTATGCCACAGAATGCATTATTGTCTTCTTCCATGGAGTCACATACAGTACAAAATTCACATGTAACAGTGATCTGCTTGTCTTTGCATTGTATAGATATAGAGTTACTATTTTCAGTGTGGCGATATGATATTGACATTACTGTACTGTCTAGTACAACGGATCTTGTGGATGCAGCAATACGCACCATACCATATACCTTTGTCATTTCAAGTACACTGTTTATGTACTCTGTGTTGCGTTTCACAGTACGCTGGTCATAGTATGTATTGCTCTTACTGTACACCTGAGCTCTTGCAATCGAAGTAGGATACTCTATGCTCAATCCTATATCTATTTCTTCAAAGTACACAGCTTGTGTATGTAGTCTTTTGTCTTTCATACTGCTTGAACCTACATACTTGGAGCCAAGATCGCGTATATTTCGCACGCTATGATTCAAGTCAAGGACTCTGTGGAGATGCATCTGTTCTGGTTGTAGTAACCCAGGGAAACGAATAGGAGTGGAATTCGGATCATTACAAGGCGGACTTTCAAGCCTAAATCCTCTAGATATAAAACGACGAATCCTTTCATCTTTCAAGTCGACAGGGTAGTCACGTAGGAAGTACATAGATCTGTGTAGTTTCGACAACTCATGATTCAAATGGCATGCTGAATAACCAGATATATAGCTCTGGACACATCCAAAATCAAATTGAGAAATCAGATGAATTGGAGACTTACACCAATCAGAGCGTATCACATTTATTTTAGTGGAATTTGACACAGCACCGTATCCTGACCAACCATCAGATACAAATTCTTGCCTATAGAGTCTATCTTTCCATCTTTTAGTGTGCAATGTAATACCCTTATAAGTGAGCCATCTACAAAATACAATACAGTTAGCACCATCTCCAATATGAAAGAAATTCCAGCTAGATTTTCCATCGCATGTACCAGGAACGAAAAATTCAGCACACCTTGTACCAGCCAGGACCATACCACAGAGCATCATCATTTTCATCGTCTCTCTCCCGTCTCCTACTATATTGTCCATATAGTTTTCTAGCATAGTGCCATGGTCAAGTAGACCCGACATGTCCTCTCCCGTTTCATACTTGATTTCTTCACAGTACTGCTCTGCAAGGCCCAATGTAGTATGGTTGAGAGTTTCCACAACCATCTCAGTAGGAAGCCGTTTGGCAAGATAGACAGGAGATACTGATTGCATTGTCGATGTTACTGAAGAGGTATATCAGAGTAATGTTATATAGTACGTTTGTAGAGCAACAGCGTTGCATAGGGGACACTACACACAGTATGTCTGAAGCATTCACGGTCAGGAGACTAGCGTACGATGGATCCGACATATCAGATACATGGAGGATAGTGGGAATAGGGCATTCACCTTTGAATGCAAATAATGTAGTATTCCAGAACCCATCTAATGTAGAGGAATACGAATCAGGATGCCAGACACACAATGATGAAACGTGTATGGGGCATATGTGCAAAACACCTCACGGATCTATGCTCCCAATACAATCCGTAGCTATTTCGACTCCCGTAATGAAGAATGATATATCTAAGTCTGCGTCAGCTGCATTTGCTGGACCGTCCAGATATCATTCTGATCTGTCTAGATCCATACTTGCGGATTCACTGAAGACAAAGAGAGGAAGAATGAGACATGGGATTCTGAACTGCCATGTAGATGGAAGTCTGCGCATGGTGATTACCCCGCAAATAGGAGAACAGGAAAACGTAGTATACATCCCAGACTATCTCAAAGGCAAATGGAAGGTCGTGAGATACGATGACACAGAAGCCAGATACAAGGCCGTATATGTCAAGGAGGGTGACAATGCTATTGCAATTAGACCACCAGCTCTTTCCATAGAGTCTGTGCAGCCTGTAATAGTAGGATTCTGGTCCAGAACATGCATGGGTATATCTCCTAGTATATTGAAGGCATTCAAAGGAGACTATGATGGAGATGAAATGCATCTTTATCCTGTGTATTCTAGTGGATCGATAGAAGAATGCCAAGACTGGAATATCACTCCAAATAAATCGTTTGATATAGCACGCAAAATATATAAAGGTAGCGGTATACCATTCAAGGGATCTGATCCATATGACTTCATGCTCCATACTACATTGTCTTTCGAGGAGATATCCATCGGAACTGAACAGCCTCTAATGGCTGAACAAACGCGTACCAAAGCCGAGCATCTACGCACATTCAAAGAGAGATACGATGTAGCTTCAGTATCAGAGAAATTCCTAGATGAATCTATAAGAGGCATGGCAGATACAAATACTCAACAGAACTCACAGCCTATCATAGGTGACCGTTCGCGTATGGCAAAACTAGCTGCTACTAATGTAATACAGAGGGATGATGGAAGTATGTACATAGCTACATTCTCTGGAAAAGAAGAGATGGGTGTGTTCGAGCAAGATGGCCACGCTGGTAATTCGGCTGTCAGAGGTATATCAACCATATGCGCTGGTGTTCAACAGATAGCATTAAGTGCCCATCATGCCAAGGAAAAATCAGTAGAATCTCATGATATTGTAACAGATATGATAGATGGATTTGATCACACTGTAGTATTCATTGATTCTGCTGTTGCATATAGTACTATAAGACGTACTCTGCAGGCCAAGCAAGTAGCTACTATCTCTGGTACGCATATGGTAATATGCAAACCTTCTCTTGTAAGGCATATCAATAGAAACTATATTATAGGATCATTCAGTCCTGTAGTATTGACCATGGTAGAGCCAGCCAAACGATTCGAAGTATGCAAGTACTGTATCGAAAAGGTAATAAGGTACTATGGATTCGAGATCTCACCAGCAGAATTGAATTCCATATCACTATTATTTTCATTCCGTGTAGACTTGTCTCATCGTCCCATTACAACTAGAGATGGACTTATGTCTCGAGGTCTCAGATGGACAGAGTCTATGATGTCCAATAGTTTTACTGCTGTGTCAAAGAAATTCAGAAGTGATGAGATTCCAATATGCCCTATTGATACTGTGAGCTCGTGTCTCATGGCAGGTAATTTCCTTGAAGAATTGTAATGCAGTATCGAGTATTTTAAAATGCAACTATTACATGTCTATGCATACTTCACCTCGCCTTAATTTCATATTACACACCTTCTTGTATGGGGACAATATGATGGTATGTTCTGGGTTCTCGTTTCCTGTTCTTGGATAACTGTATTCAATACGTAGACACGACTTGTGTAGCTTTAGGTAACAACAGGATATAATCTCATCTGTATTGTCTATGACAGACATACCAGTACCATCTAGGTCAACATCCACTTTGTGATGCGGAGACTCCTGTGATTTTATAGATAGATCTTGATATCTCACTGGATCTATATTTCTGTTACAAGAGCCTTGGTACCATCCATCATATGTGAGCTGAGACATATTCCATTTTGTATCCTTGTGATGTATTCCCATGAGATGTGATGGATATCCGTATGTAGCTGTAGGATTGAATGCGTTTTGTGGAGATATGACCCAAAATGCAATTCTGATGCTCCTGTAGAGTGCATACGTGTTCTTTGGGTCCCTGATGCACTTCACAATGTCAGGAATGTGTTTACTAACCAAGCAGACAGGAATATTGTATTCCAATACAATTGAAACACTTTCCATTATTTCTGGTATTTCATATGCAGGATTCAAGAATCTATTTACAATGACGCTATTGTCTAGAGGCACGATCCCATAGAGCATTGTTTCAATCAAAGCCACATAGTATGGTGGTAGATGTGAGTATACAGAGAACTTTATGTGCTGTATTGTAGCAAGAGTGTATACGAATTGGGAACCCATGCTGATTGTGCATTCCGTAACATTGTTACAGGATTTTAAATATTTGTCTGTATCTTGATGCATACATATTCGTCAATATACTTTGTTTTTATGTCACGAAGTATCAATACAATGCATGATTTGTCCCACGAATTTATTTCCTTCATAGTAGCATGCCTAGACTCCGTTGTTATTACAGAAACGGAATACATATGCAAGTTTATGTAGTCGCATTTTATATTACCATCCTCTGTATATACTACACCTTCGAGGCTCTGCATTGTACCATAGACAATATTAGGTTTTGTTGCATCTTCTTTTGTGCATTGACTATGTAGTACCTTGTTAGCTGAATCTCCACGAATCCTATGTACTGAGTACGAATCACCATGAAACCTGGGATCGAGAGTATATAGAGCATTCTGTCTTGGGAATGGTACATCTCGCATGTTTTTGCTGTAATGTACAGATATCCATATAACCTCAATTGTATTCATGTCCCTTTGAGACTGCGTGGATGGATAGATTGCCCTTTCCACTATCTGCGTACAACATGCTGATGCAAGTGTTACATTGGCACCACTCTCTATAAGGAATTTGACCTCTTCAGAAAAGAATGGTATGTAACCAGCCACGTCATAGAATAAGCGTTGTTCGTGTGGATCGAGTGATATACATCCATGTAATACATCTTCTGTATTAGATATGGACTCTGGATCCATATAGGAATATACCGTTTTCTTGATTAGCGGAATCCCAGAGAGAACATACTCAAATTTAGACATACTGATGTCTACAATACGTGTTTTGAATGCAACAATGTTGCTAATAGTACCCGTATCTCACAGTAAGATGGATGACAATAAGATCTTATTCGGTTGGGGTAGTAGTACACATAAGTGGCTGTGTAATTTCTATCCTCTTGAAATAATAATCGATGAAAAGACATATTATCACTCTGAGGGATACTTCCAAGCTATGAAGCACCAGTACGATCCCGATCTATGTGAACGTATAAGGAACATCAAGGATCCCAAAGCATGCAAACGTGTAGCCAGAGGAAGGGAGATGCCAGCCGTAGAGAATATAAGATGGATGCGAGGCAGACGGATAGAAGTGATGAAGGTAGCATTGCAAGCTAAATTCTCTGCACCATATATGAAGGAACTTCTTCTCAGTACTGGAGATGACTATCTCATTGAACATACACCTTTCGATTACTTCTGGGGAGATGGATACAGTAATGGACAGAATATGCTAGGAAAACTCCTTATGGAACTCAGGACATCTATGAAGGAACAAAAGTGATGCAACACCGTTGCATGATACTCACACACTATCTACATATAATTAAAATGGGTAATTCTAGGCATACAAGACGTCCCAGTAGACAGCATGCTACAGTATATGACCTAATACACTGGAACATATCATCGCACTTTGATACGTCTAGCTGGGACGCTAGGGACAGGCCTCTGTTCTTAGCAGACAAAGTATATGATCTCTCATCTATAGGTAAGAGAATGGTAGATGTATGTGAAGAGGTATATGGTAGAGACTCAGTGATCTACGAAGTCGTAGGCGAAATATGGGTATCCTTCCTTTCTCTGTATAATGGTCTTGGATCTAGCGAAATATACAAAATTAACAATCCGCATGATACTACAGTGTTAGAGTTTATATCAGAGGGTATATGCCTCCATGATACATTCCAGAATATACTTACGGATTCGTACAATGCATCTTCTTGCAATAGTAACTATACTAGCTCTATTTTTACTGTGATGTCGTATATTCTGTATAACAATACGACCATGGAAAGTATTATAGAACTGTGCTCTGACATAATGAAATGGGATCGCATGAGACGTATTCTATATGGAAAGATGTGTTAGCAGCATGGCTGCATCTTACACTGTATACTCGAATACAATATGCACCCTAGATTCACTCAATACCTTCAATCGCGCCGGTCTATGATCGAAAATGAGGTCCCGGTCGATATTAGTGGGATCAAGACTATCAATGGAGAGCTTCCCCGAAGAATGTCAAGAGTGCCCAGAAGAGTATTCTGCCACGAAACAAACAAACTCGAACAGGAACATAAGTACTCTATCATCATGGAAGTACCAGAATGCATTTTCACGCGTGTCTACAGAACATCCAAAATACCTATCGTATTCTACGGTTCTTCGCCACTAAAGATTGATGATGATATGCTTATCTCAGTCGCAGAAAGTAACTCCAATATATCACCTCTGAAGCTCGACATGCTAGCACAGCTACTCGAGAACTACAACTGTACTACTAATTGCATTCTTTCTGCGGATAGATTCGGTACTCTAAATTGTACTAGAATGGAGATAGTGGCACTAGAGAGAATTAACAAAGACTGATATACAGACCATTATTTTAAAACAATTCAACTTTGTCAGACTAATATAGCAACGTTGTTGCTCAATGCACTGACAAGATGTATGTCCCTGAAGAAGACTGTGCTGACTGCCACGATGCTGGTATGCTCGATTATGAAGAGTACTGTTCATGTAATAGAGGCATTCATCTATCATCTCAGATGTACTATGAAACAGAATACACTATGATGATACTGAGAGAACTTCCATACTATGGGTCATTATACTAACCTATTTTAAAATCAAGCTATATTTGTATTTCCATGTAGACTATATTCCAGTCCTACATTCCTACTCACGAATGTTGAGATTGCCTCTGTCCTATATCTTAAAGCATCTATCTGCGTAAACATGATGTTGCTGCACTTCACAATAGCATTAGAATCCACTGTAAGTACACAGTCCATAGTGCATACTTTGTCATTTAGAATGTCGATCAGTACATTTGAGTTATTGAGATTGAAATACGGATTATGATAATGTTTCTCGAGTATCAAATTGCAAGACGTATTCAATGATCTAATAGATCTGAATTCTACATCTACACATCTTGAGCGTTTCATGTCAGTAATATAGCATTCAGGTAATACTAGTTTTATGACGAAGCGATATTCATAATGCATAGTACCACAGAATTCGCATCTATACTTTGTGGGCTCATGATCCAACAGGTCACATCCTTGGCCCATAATATTGATGACATCTCTCACTAGAATAGACATGGTTATTGCTCGTGTATATTGAGCAACAACGTTGCAGTATATCTTATTTTAAGATCTCATCGCACCTTGCCCTGCTAATTTATCCGCTCCTTCATTGCCTTGGATACCGCAATGTGCTTTGACATACTGTATATTTGTTTCGAACTTGCTCTCTTTTCTTTCTGTGAGTATTGCTATGCACTGCCTGATAGTATCTGAATGTAGTACCTTATTTCCCTTAGCTGTCTTCCATTCATTCTGTTCCCATCTCAAGTTCCATACCGTGATGCAATTTATTGTGTATTTGGAATCAGTTTTGATGGTCAGTGAAGGGCATCGCCTACAGAACCGTAGTGCATATAGCATGGCAGTCAGCTCAGCTAATTGATTGGTTGGATTGTCAGAAACAACCTTACCTGATACGTTCCTAATGTCATTTTCACCGAACCAAATTCCATATCCACCGCTACGGGTACCGTCTTCCTGTAAGATACTACTACCATCTATGTAGACTTCCATGGTTAGTTGTACTTACAACTGTGTTGGACTAGACTATTGAAGCTACATCACCTAGATATTTTGTACCATTAGTACATATAGAATACACCATATTGTCTATTTCTTTAGACTTCTTGCTGAATAGAGACTTGTCTACGTGCATAGGTATCTTAAATGATATACTTTCCACACGCTGTACCATGCCTCTGTATATGGACGGTTCCACCATTTCTTTTCTTGGATGTACTTGAATCATGTTCTTTATTTCGCTTTTGATTCTAACACTAAGACGTGGGAAGCTTGCCATGCCAGTGTTCTTGGAAAATACTCTGTATTGTCTACGCTCAGTAAGCATAGGCCAGAAGCATACTGCATTGGTAGCAGATACAAAGCTTTGCTCATAGCTATTTCTCATATTAAGAACATAATGCATAGGATGTAGCTTGGCTCCAAAGACGCGTATAAAGCATCCCTGCTTAGATCCATTCATAGGACGATTCAGCAGGAACACTTTTGCACCATCTCCTACATCTGTATCTACGGAATTTATGACACTAGCACCTGAGCTTGATGAGTAGCATTGGACAAATTCGTCTATGTGTTCACTAGGACATACAAAATCCCATGGATAGTCATCCATATGGCATATGGGATAGAACAACGAAGTTGCATTAGGACCAACTAATATCGCACCTGTAGCTAGCATGGATTTAACTAGAGACGATGTATTAGGAGTAATGGGACTGAGATACGCTTCAATGCTCTCGAGTTCATCGATGACACTCCTGTATAGATCTGGTTGTCCTTTAGTAATCGACCTAGCTGCTTCCTTGGCTTTGCGTAAGTGTGAGTCTCCGGGAATAGAGTTTTCTATTACTGACATCACATCGTCCACAGTGGAAACAGACTGTTTTGATGTTCTTGACTGAGGCATCTTCAGCAACAATGTTGCACTTGCAACACGCTCTATGACTATAGTGAAGATGAAGAGCGAAGCATCTGAAGATAGTACAAGCGCTCATGTTTCTGACTCAGGATGGGGCATGGCAGCCTTTGATGGAGCAGAAAAAGTTACGCCTTCTAGAAGTAAGTTGATTGTCACTAAACTTGTGTCTGAGGGACTACTATGTATGTCTGAAGGTAATACGTATGTATTCCTTACCACCATGAATGTATGGTCTGTGATAGTGTCCCAGGATGCAATGAACTATATCAATAATATACTGGGTATTGAAAATGCTACAGTCCAGGTAAGTGGTGCATTCAGTTCTTTTGCACGTGAAATAGAAAGACATGCATGCGACAGAATAGCAGGTGATATACCAGCTTCTATATGCGTTGGAACAGAACGCCTACGAGTATCTTTGATTCCGGGTGGTCTAAGTCTCTCGAAATGCGAACCACTCTTGCACTATCCCGGTGGCACTAAGAACATACTCTCGAGACTATGCTATATGCCACTCTCTATTAGATTCTGGTATGAAAGATGGATATGCAAGAATACACATTCTATGTATAGAACATTAGCTCCATTGTTCCATGACCCTACTGAGCTCAAGACAATAGAGTGGTCTATAGGCCATGCTCTGATAGACCCACATTCATTCAGTAAGACTGTGATACTATACGGAGAGGGTGGTCATGGAAAGGGTACCATAATATCATGTATAAACAGTGCTCTGATGGGGTGCTGTGGTGTTATACCAGATTCTACTTTAGTTGGAATAGGATCAGGTGTCCCTGCTTCTGTGGCTTCAATTGTAGCATCCAATCGCATAGTAACTGCGGGAGATGTAGGAGGTGCTAACAGAAATACTAATCTTTCTGTCATAAAGAGTCTAACTGGACACGACTATCTTTCTATACCACCAACACGAGTCAAAACAGCATGTACACTGTTCTATGCCACAAATATGTTGGACAATCCTTCAGACAATGAAGAATGGGCAACTGCTGCTATCATGAGACGTGTGGTAGTAGTATATGTCAATTCTACAATAATGGAATCGTACAAAGGTAAGATAGACTATGATCCTGTATCTAGACTCGACTTTGCCCTTAGATGTGTACGCACACGTCTTATGTATCCATCTATGCCAGTGTCAGTTATCAGTGTCCTATTTACTATAATGGGTTCCAAGTTCTTTGAGACAGCCAAGTATCTAAGACCTGCATCAGAGGAAGAACCTGACCCAGAACTGATAATCCAGGCCAATTGCATAGTAGCTGCTGTGGTGAAGATACCTACGGAAAAGGTTGGTGATCTAGCTAGCAGAATCAGCAAATCATGTGTGGTCGAAATAGACGGCATTGACTATATAGATAGGATAGTTCCTACCTGATTTATGTTTATATTAAAACACTCAACATAGTTGAAGGGCTCACTCAGAGCACTCAATATGGACATGCATCTTACAGAATCACAGTCGAAGGCATTTGACCTTGTTACCAAGACTGATAGGAATGTATTCATAACCGGGCAAGGTGGTACGGGTAAATCTGAACTTCTGGGATCTATAGTCAAGCATATTCGTCATGTTTCCGGCCAATGTATAGCAGTAACCGCTTCTACTGGAGTGGCTGCTCTCAACATATCAGGTATGACATTCCATCGGTTCGTAGGAGCAGGAATAGAAGAGAATGATATAGATGAGATGGTACGCAGAGCATCCAGAGGAGCATCTCGTAAGTATTGGAATGACACTACTACTCTCATAGTAGATGAAATCTCTATGATCTCTCCCAAATTCTTTTCAGCTGCATCTAGAGTCGGATCATTGATACGAAAGAAGGACTCCCCCTTTGGTGGTATGCGTGTGATTCTATTCGGTGACTTCCTTCAACTTCCTTACATATCTAAGAATAGACTCGATTCTAGTCAAGTGTACACAACAGAAACATGGAAACAGCTTCAGGTAGTTTCTATATCATTACGTGATCAAGTAAGGCAACGAGACGGAATGTTTCAGGATATCCTGTCAGGATTGCGCTATGGTATATGTACACCTATTGCAAGGGACTTCATCAAGTCACTAGAGCGCAAAATAGAATACGATGATGATATAGCCCCTGTGAAGTTATTTTCTAAGAAAGCTACAGTAGAGAATGTCAACAATCTGATGTTGGACTCTATTCCAGGAGATGCTATAGTATTTCCTAGTACAGATCAAGGTCCAGATGCTATCCTTAGACAATGTCAATGTGTGCGATCTCTACGACTCAAAGTGGGAGCTCAGGTAATGCTACTAAAGAACCTAACATCTGAAGCAGTCAATGGATCTGTAGGGAAAATAGCAGGATTTGACAATGATGCTACGATAGGATACAGAAATCCAATAGTGGAGTTCACAGATAGGAATGGGATCTCATTCAAACATGTGATCAAGAGGCACAAATGGGAATCCTTGGATCCATATGGTAAGCCATTAGCTCACAGGATCCAATATCCGCTTGCATTGGCATGGGCACTGACAATACATAAATCACAAGGACAGACTATAAAGCGCCTATATGTAGACTTGGAAGGAGTCTTTGAACTTGGTCAGCTCTATGTAGCTCTCAGTAGAGGTACTGACCCTAGTACTATACAGATTGTGAATTTTGACCCTTCCTATGTGAGATCATCTGTATCGTGTGTCGAATTCCACCGCCAAATAGAGAACTCACCTTGGACAGAGATCGATGCCGCTATAAGGGATGCAGCGGTGGCTGCAAGTGGTTCACTAACACAATGGGAAACAGACAGAGCTCCGTATCAAGATCCGGGCGACATCGTCCAAGACATGGCCAATCTGCTGATAGGTCCAGCCGAAGCCATAGACTGAATTCTTTACCAGAACGCAATCTAGAGCCTATTAGTTCTCAATACGAAGACGATATCGAATATGATGTTGTATCCAATGAAATGGGATTCAAGCTCGAAATAGAAGATTTCATACGGAGATTCAAATCTGAAATGGAGTCATCTGAATACAGATTCGGAGTCGATCCAGGATCTATAGTTCAAATGCTTGAAGACATACCCTATGCTATATCAGGAGAGACAGACTATGTAACGCTACCGTCTTCTATAGGATCTAGAGTAGCAAGGTCTCATATCCTATTCAGAGAAAATACAGATGCAGAATATAAGCGTACTATCAAGATGGCTGATAATCTATCGAGACGAGTTCAGAATTTCAATCTGAGATATGCTGCTATGGAGAGCTACTATAATACTAAGAATGAAGCAGTAGTCAAAGACATGACCTCGGAGATCGACGAAGCCATAGATACCTACAGTGAAGTTAACAATGATTCTAGGACAGATGACCAAGAATGCATGGTTCCTGTATCCAATTACACTGAGATGTTGAAGGAAGATACTATGCAAGATGATACTAAACATGACACTGTCAAGGAGGATGACACAGTGCAAAATGAAGCTCCAGAAGGAAATAAACCTCAAACTGTGACAAGATCAAGGAGGCGCATTTCTACTAAGAATGTATCTTAAAATGATATAAGGCAACGCTCACGCAGTTGCAGTATACACTATATGATCTGAATTACATTATCAACATGTCTAGCAAATACATTATTGGTGGAGAGCTCACTGAAGATGCTCACTTAGATGTTGATTTGATCAAGAGATGTACTTTCACTGCGGGAGGACCTGTTATTGTAGCGATCCAGAACAAAGAAGGAGAGCCTACTCCTAAGAGAAATGGGCCTGAGATGGACTACTACAACAAGTTTGTATCCGTGACATATCCAGATGGTAATGCATCTTCTACTATTATCATACCTGGCTGTGTGATGCACCATAAGATAGAAGACTACTATGGCAAGACAAGCATATACTGTGGTATTCCAAAGAGTACATTTGTTGAACAGGTGCAGCTTAAGCTATCTACCACGTGTCCAGAAGTATGTTGCATCTGACAGTATCTTCGCATCTTCGAATACTATCTTGGAACCCGTGGTAGATAGCTTAAGCTGCACCTGTTCAACAAATGTACTCTTTGGAATACCACAGTATATGCTTGTCTTGCCATAGTAGTCTTCTATCTTATGGTGCATCACACAGCCAGGTATGATAATAGTAGAAGATGCATTACCATCTGGATATGTCACGGATACAAACTTGTTGTAGTAGTCCATCTCAGGCCCATTTCTCTTAGGAGTAGGCTCTCCTTCTTTGTTCTGGATCGCTACAATAACAGGTCCTCCCGCAGTGAAAGTACATCTCTTGATCAAATCAACATCTAAGTGAGCATCTTCAGTGAGCTCTCCACCAATAATGTATTTGCTAGACATGTTGATAATGTAATTCAGATCATATAGTGTATACTGCAACTGCGTGAGCGTTGCCTTATATCATTTTAAGATACATTCTTAGTAGAAATGCGCCTCCTTGATCTTGTCACAGTTTGAGGTTTATTTCCTTCTGGAGCTTCATTTTGCACTGTGTCATCCTCCTTGACAGTGTCATGTTTAGTATCATCTTGCATAGTATCTTCCTTCAACATCTCAGTGTAATTGGATACAGGAACCATGCATTCTTGGTCATCTGTCCTAGAATCATTGTTAACTTCACTGTAGGTATCTATGGCTTCGTCGATCTCCGAGGTCATGTCTTTGACTACTGCTTCATTCTTAGTATTATAGTAGCTCTCCATAGCAGCATATCTCAGATTGAAATTCTGAACTCGTCTCGATAGATTATCAGCCATCTTGATAGTACGCTTATATTCTGCATCTGTATTTTCTCTGAATAGGATATGAGACCTTGCTACTCTAGATCCTATAGAAGACGGTAGCGTTACATAGTCTGTCTCTCCTGATATAGCATAGGGTATGTCTTCAAGCATTTGAACTATAGATCCTGGATCGACTCCGAATCTGTATTCAGATGACTCCATTTCAGATTTGAATCTCCGTATGAAATCTTCTATTTCGAGCTTGAATCCCATTTCATTGGATACAACATCATATTCGATATCGTCTTCGTATTGAGAACTAATAGGCTCTAGATTGCGTTCTGGTAAAGAATTCAGTCTATGGCTTCGGCTGGACCTATCAGCAGATTGGCCATGTCTTGGACGATGTCGCCCGGATCTTGATACGGAGCTCTGTCTGTTTCCCATTGTGTTAGTGAACCACTTGCAGCCACCGCTGCATCCCTTATAGCGGCATCGATCTCTGTCCAAGGTGAGTTCTCTATTTGGCGGTGGAATTCGACACACGATACAGATGATCTCACATAGGAAGGGTCAAAATTCACAATCTGTATAGTACTAGGGTCAGTACCTCTACTGAGAGCTACATAGAGCTGACCAAGTTCAAAGACTCCTTCCAAGTCTACATATAGGCGCTTTATAGTCTGTCCTTGTGATTTATGTATTGTCAGTGCCCATGCCAATGCAAGCGGATATTGGATCCTGTGAGCTAATGGCTTACCATATGGATCCAAGGATTCCCATTTGTGCCTCTTGATCACATGTTTGAATGAGATCCCATTCCTATCTGTGAACTCCACTATTGGATTTCTGTATCCTATCGTAGCATCATTGTCAAATCCTGCTATTTTCCCTACAGATCCATTGACTGCTTCAGATGTTAGGTTCTTTAGTAGCATTACCTGAGCTCCCACTTTGAGTCGTAGAGATCGCACACATTGACATTGTCTAAGGATAGCATCTGGACCTTGATCTGTACTAGGAAATACTATAGCATCTCCTGGAATAGAGTCCAACATCAGATTGTTGACATTCTCTACTGTAGCTTTCTTAGAAAATAACTTCACAGGGGCTATATCATCATCGTATTCTATTTTGCGCTCTA
>BJKQ01000047.1:0-32378 GCA_006538405.1 Hansfordia pulvinata
GCATAAATGCTTGCACGACTTTTATCGAGTCAAAATGGACCAATGGAAAAAATGGTTAGGTAAATACATCAGTACCAGCCTGTTAAATCAGACAAACATGCATGCAGCCCGCATCCGAAGGACTCCTCCAAGTGAACATTTTGCCTAGCCAGCTGGACGATGCTCATGCACAAGACAACTCTTGGGCTACGCGATGTGTCCCAACACCATGCGCGCCCTGTCCCTGCTAGGTATGTCGCGCTCGTTTCCCCCCTTTGGCATCACCAAGCTCTTCATCGTCGAACTCCTTGTTGCCCCGTTTCAGTCCTGCAGCCTGGCGCCCGCCCCTTCCGCGACCTGGTCGGCGAGCCGCTGCCCCATCAAAAGCACGTCTTTCCGAGGTAACCCTGTCATCCCCCACAAATTGAACCCCTTCCATTGGTGACAACATTGACGACTGCACAGCATGGGGTTCCCGTTGAACGCCCACGGGACTTGGTGTTGGCGCTAAGAGCATCAGGGGCTCATTGGTGGAGGTGCTCACACTGTAGCTCTGATCATCGCAACAAAGTAAAACAAAATGGTGGAGGGGCTTCGTCCATGCAAGGTCGACCTGAATGGTGGGCCAGGGGGCGTTTCCTGCGTATTCAGCAATGGCGAATACAACAGAGCACACAGGATCGGTGCCTAGGATTGAAGCTGTTGGCATGCATAGCTGTTTCCAATGATCGACGAGGCCGTTAGGAGAAGTGATTCCTTCGTAATAGGTCGATAGCGCCAAGCACGCAAGCCTGACACGCATGCCCACAACAGGCTTCTGTGATTTTGTAAGTACTTGGCAAGTGATATCCATCGCGACAGCAGTCAAATCAATGGCAATGGTAGTGCAAGAGCTCAGCGAAATAATGCTCATGTCAGCATGAGGGAAACGCCTGTCCATTACCATACCACCAAGGGATTATAATTCCTACAGGATAGTACTCAAAACCGTTTCCTGATCTGCTGACGGAGTGGGGCCACGGCGCTTGACCAAAAACTGTTCCCAATTCCTGCAACAGTGTAACTTGCAACAAAAATGGAACCAGTAGATATGACTTTCAGCACCAGGACAGAAGAAAATGACAAGACCGTGCTGAAATCGCAAAGAAATCGAAAAACACCAGGAACCATGTTCATTTGCCTGCGGCAACGATAACTTATCGCTGCTCAGAAAGAGAACCGGCTAACTGAAATTCTCAAACCACTAATTCAGATTAGAGACGAGCCAGTAACAGTGAGCAGGTACATACCTTGACAATCTTTCTGCATTCTTCGATATCAACGGTAGAGCCCATGACCAGGGCAAACACTCTTTCTCCCAAAGTTTCAAAATATGTCTTATTTTCGGAATGAAATCCATCGCGGTATCTTCGTTGGTGACGAATGGGAATTTCGCCTCCAGCTTCGACAGCTGCAGAACTCGTAGGATTTCCCTGCTGTCCCAGTGCATAGTTCCACTCATGACCACGTTAGTAAGGGAATACGGTGCATGGATTGTCGCGCTTGGCTGAATGAGAAGGCATCCGGGATACAGATAGATCCCTATAGGAGCTCCTAGCTGCATCGTGCTCGATGATGCCCAGTCCGAAAGGATGCGTGAATGCCACACTGGCCACAGCTTCTCGCCGCAGTCGGTGAACACCGTGGTCATGACGCCATGACGATCAATGTGTGGCATCGAAAAAGCGCCTTTCTTGGCACATAATTGGAATCGCGTCGATTCAAGCAAGTCTATTGCGACGGGTGAATCCATCTTCCCACTCTCCGTCTTGGCGATTTCCATGACAGAGTAAGAGGGCAATGAAGTCAGGCAAGATGGAGTCGGATGGGGCTTGCAGCCACCAAGATTCAACATGTTGATGGGACCGTGAGCCGGGTCTTGCAATTTTCGGATGGCCGTTCGTGATGGCAAGGACTTGGGGGTAGCCAACGAGGTAGATCTGTCATATCTTTGTTGGAAGTCGTGAACGTCGAGAGTTGGGAAGGACGATAGATATGTGACGAAGGAATCCATAGAAAGACAGAACATATTTTCATTCAGCTCTGCGGGGATCATGAGTGGTACTTTTGGGCTTGACTTCTCCAATATGCTTCTCGCTTCTTCGTTTGAGCAAACAACAAATTCATCGTCGTCAAAGTTGTCTTTCGACATGTAGCCGGCTGCCGATAAAGGATGTCCGACAGTACATTTTTGAATGATCTCAAGGAAGGCAGGGCCCTCCTTCTGCAGGCGAGACTGGCTTGAAGCATCATCGAGCAGACTGCCAAGATCGCTTTTCGCCGTTTGTATGGCTGCTTCTGCGCTCCGACGATATTTCTGAACGACGTTGGACCACTGACTGCAGATGTGACAGTTAAGAATGTGTGACTTTGCCTGACTCTGAAGAATCACTTTCCCACATCGGACCGGTTCATGAGCCAGTTTGATATGCTTCTCCAGGGCATTGCTTCTGACAAATGATGCCTTGCAGAGGGTGCATTGGCGCCCGGGATCTCGCCGGGCGCAATTGTGGCGTCGAGCTTTGGCCCCGTAGAAAACTACCAGACATCGGTTGCAGCGGGCATGAGGTTGTCGCTGGTGGCGAGGGAAGGAATTTTGGCTGCATTTCTGGAGGCACAAGCTGCATTGTTGGACACTCATGATGGTGTCCCGGAGACGGCGAGGAACGTGGCCGACGAGGAACGTGGCCGACGAGGAACGTGGCCGACGAGATGGGGGAGCCTTCCGATGCCTTCAGGGCCGCCGCGTTGGCTTTACAGCGATCCATCAGCGGTAGGTTGGTCAAATTCTGTGGATGGCAAGGCCGTACCGCTACAGTAACGCGTCATCGCCAGTAGCTCGCAGCTGGCACCATTTGCCTTCGCTGGCAGGTTTTAGATTAAAATGGGTCTATAGTAGCAGCCCTCCAATCATATGACCCAGAAATCTCCGCATCCCGCATGGGCTGTGTGTTCACGTGAGAAGCTGGGATCCGTGCCGAACCTCGACTTTCATGCAACAACTTGCCATTGTCAGACATATCAAATCTTTAAATATCAGATATTAGCGCGGATCAGGGCCGCTATCATGCAGGCCACGATGTGAATGTATTACGTTCAGCAAGGACGAATTGAATTTAGTGGTAGCGACAGTGTATAAACTAAACTGGACCGAAAACGTCGAAGTGTGGTAGCGACAGGCGAATATGATAAGAATGCACAAAACCCACATACACAAACAGTGAGAACCAGCTACATGTGAGTACCAGTCAAATACAGCAGTGACGAACGGAAACAGACGCGGGTAAATAACAGAAAGACAGACGATAATGGTAAATCAGACACTGTTCGTGAATTAGTAGGTGCTTGGGAACAGGCGCGAACACCAATTTGACTTAGAACGTGAAACTTACCGCTTCTGTGTACTAATCGCCCCCGAATCCGAAGCAGGAGCTTCCAGGTCGTAGCGAACTCTCCTGCCTGGCCTCTTGGGAGAAGATCTGGAACCACCCACCATCGGATGTTTGGAGTCTGTCGCGGTAAGGGTGCGATCAGGCGTCTGTGATGGAGAAGTGACAGCTGTTGTTCCAGAACGGGGGGTCCAGCCTCCCTTGGACTGCTGGTGGACGCTGGAGTCTGACTCTACGTCCGACATTTCTTGGTCCGAAGCGGGAGATCTTGACACTGTTCGTGCGAACCCTCGCCCCGCACTTGGTGTTATCGATTGATAGGTTGTTGGTTTGACTTTGTTGGTGTCTTCTATAGACTGTACCAGCACTGGCGCTTCGAACGGCAACATGCCGGTTGAGTCCGGGATCAAGCCCTTCGAGATAGCCGCATGAGGCTGTGGGGTGCCATCTCGGGCTCGGTGCCTTGCGTACGTAAATTCTGTTTTCCTCTGGCCATAAACCCAGTTGAACGTAGATCTCAGAGTGATGGTGACGAAATCCTCATCCCGGATTTCCCCAAAATGACAGTGACGGGATAAACCACCCGTTCCTTGCTCACGTTGCCTCGATCTGGGGCGCTGGCAACAAGGAGTAAGTCGAAGTCAGAAAACTTTTTCCCACTGAAGCTATCAGCAGTCCGATACTCCAAAGGTGATGAGCCGCGACTTGCGATCCAAGCCGTCTTTTCCTGTCGACATTCAGACGCAGGAACTAGTGCACCTGCTTGATACCCAGGAAAGTCTGGGTTTCTGCCCTGGAATGCAACCAGAAGCTGGCCGCGTGGCGTGAGCCCAATAATGAGTGCATCGACTTTTGTCCCGGAGACAATATCCAAGTAATGCATTTTCTCAACGGCTTGGCTGGAAACGGTGTTCTGCAGTTCCTCTCCCGTGGGAAGCCTAGGCGGGAACGATTTCAAGATTTTTTCAAGGTTGTGGTCATCAAGTAAGCTTGGTTGCGAGTGTCCCGACTTAGTCATAGAAACTAAAGATTGAACGGCTCCTGTCCTCATGCCTCTTTCGTCCTGGGACGGCCCATTTGGAATTGTCTGTTGTCGAGGTAAGAGACCTGGGGAGCGTCGGGCCTGGACTTTTTGCTGCGTTTCTTCCGATTCCGCGCCGCTTTCAACGTGGGATTGAAATCTTTGGCGACTTTGTGGCAAATGCCCTTTCGTACTCCGGTCAACCGGTGACCTGTCTTGGCCGTCTCTTGCAGGAGGGCCATCGTGAACTGGCTGTTGCTGAAGAGCGACCCTTGGAGACCTGGCACGCTCACCGCGAGTATCTGAGTTACCGAAAGAGCTGAAAATACCTTTCTCGCCGGCAAACTTGGAAAAGGGCTTCGTGAGCTTTTTCCCTTCCTGAGTAGCCACAGTAACCGCCTGTGGATGTGAAGCCTCGGTGTGCTGATCAAGTTTCTTTGCTAGCTCAGGGCGGGATTTCTTGCTCGGGCGGTTGGTTGAAGGTGCTTCTCTGATCTTCACTTCAAGATCTGAATCTTGACGCCCTCGCTTCGACGGAGGAGCATCCGGGCGGAATTTCTTGTTCGGGCGACCCAAAGAAGGTCCTTCTCTGATTTCGACCCCAGTGTCAGATGCTTGGTGCTCCCTTTTTTCAGTGGAAATCTCTGAGCGCAACTGTTTTATCGGGCGGCTGACAGCTGGCCTTTGTCGAATCTCTTCCTCTGACTGATCGCGTTCCAAACGACTGCGTTTCGTCGCGGAAAGGCCCGTTTGAGCACGTTGACCTTCCTTTTCTGTCGCGTCGTTAGCGCCTTTTAGGTAGGGTGGAGGCCTGGACATCTTGCCTTTTCTGGAATGGCCTCGGATCCAACCAGAATGTCATTGCAAGCCTCTTGGGTGAGATTTCCATCGGCATTCTTCTTCTTGGACAAGACAATCTCGTATTCTTGCGTATGTCATAGGCACTCTTTGCCTTTCTCAGCTTCTCCAAAAATTCGAACTGGTCTTTATCAAAGACAGTCTCGTCGTTCTTGCGACGTGAGCGCAACATCGTTCAGTTGAAATGACATGAAGCGACTCAGTGAGCAAGACCTCTGCTTTTCAATAAGGTGTTCGCTTTATGGCGAGCTTCTGTTATTTTTTTTCTTCGGCTCCGGGTGCGATAGTTATATCTGCGTGGAGAACGCAGATGAAGCACCAATCGACGAACGTGGTTTTTGTTGCGCCTGGAATCGGTTTTCCGAACCTGGTGGACCTTGCAGCGTGTCCGTTTTCAGGTCTTGGTCACTACCAGTGGGGCAGGTGGAGCATGGCCAGACGATTTGTGGAACCTGGTACAACTCACGTCCAAAGCAGGTCATACTTCGTGTGTTACGTGCCAGCGTCTCTGAAAGAGTCGACGGTTGATGAAATCAAATTATGAACCCTGTTGTTGCAACCATGGGTCACTGGCTTCAAATCAATGCAAGCCCTCGCCAACTATATTTGAAGGCACTGGGCGCTGTTTATCAGATATTCGACCACCTCGGGCACAAAAAGCCGTCCGTTGTCCAGGTCATCAGGGGCGAAGATATCACAATGCATGGCGAACTTTATCACAACCGACCACCAGGATCCAAACGCAATAGACTTTGTGCTCATATGTAGGTCCAAAAAATACGTTTCCCTCGTCGATTGCGAAGCATCTCTTCGCTTCAAGCCCGCCCTCGAAATGACGACTTTCTGACGCAAAACGCCGTGGGTGACACGCCGTTCGGAGCTTGGTCCCTGTATGGTCAGCTATCAAGATAGCTGTCAGTTTACTACATGGTTTAATCGAAGGCATTGTTCAAAACGCTGGGATATTTGTAGATTATATGCGGGCTTGTCGAGCATACTGGAGCTTCCTGCACCGCGGGTCCAGCTCCAGCTGTAAGACATTCGATCCGGATCGGGGCCTCTCCTTGTGAGCAAGATTTTCGCCGATGAAAAATTCCGGCAAAGAATAAGGGGATATTTATTGAGGGTTTGACAGATGACAAACCCTACGAATATGTACAATACAAGCGTGACGACGTAGAGACAATGTTCTGGGACAGCTCCGATAGCCTCAATCATCTATATGTATCCTTACAAGTCAACTATACCATTTTTTCAGAGGTGGAAAAGAAGTCAAGTCGAAGACATGATTTGAGCCGCGAATTTGGAAGTTTGCTACCTTGTTCTCTCGCTATTTTGTCTGTACTGGAACTCACGTGACCGTCCTGTGAAGAGTGTGGAGAGTGGGCGTGTGGGTGCCAAGTGACATGGAAAATAGTGGCAGTGCCAAACCTAACGGATTTACAATGCTGCATCACTCGACTTGACGGAAGCCAAGATGTAATTGCACATGACAACAACGACGACAGACACCACTCGGATATGATCAGTTGGCTGTGGCACGTCACCATATGCTCCTGTCCAGGGTGAAATCACAGTTCTATTGATGTTACATTAGTTCCGAGAAGACTGGAACAACTTAGTTCACCAGATAGCGCTACGAGGAGAAAGAATCCCTGTACTGTAGGACATGACGCCACTGCTTCCTGGCTGGGCGATTGACATGGATAAGGATAGTGGAGTATGAGATGCTCCATATCTATGCTAGCGCCAACACACAAGTAATAATGTGACATTGCCTAGTCCTGGAACGGGCCAACAAGAGTTAGTGGGCTAGAGATCGAAATGTTGTGTATTGCGCGGGTCCCACAAATCGCGGAACAAATGGTAAGCTCGGCCGGATAGTAATACGACTTGCATGTGCGTACGTACGAATCGGGGTTTAGTTTAGTAAACGACGCTCTTTTTAACCGAATTACTATTTCGGTCTCGAAAGAAAAATACACCCTTCAAGACTGCAGAATGTAGCTTTCAGCCTGTTCTTGACTTTTTCTGGATCGGGAAAACAGGTAATGGCTGTTCTCTTGAACGTGCAGATACACGTTGCGATTGGAGGCTGGAAATGAGACAAAGATTTCGGTCAGATAGATGGTCTTGCTAGAAGTGCTTCTAAACCCACGTTGGTGATGTTGGCGATGTTGGTGTTGGACCTAAACCGCGCATTTTAGACAAGTTCTAACCAACCGTTTGAGACTAGTCAAGTGAGCAGCCGGGCTTCGTTAGTATTAGCGACATATACGACCAACAAGGGGCCCGCAAATTGGATCAGGATACCCTAACATGGAGTAGAAGCTAAAACAAGCTAATGCAAGCCTCAGAGTCACACATCACCAACAAGAGATGCCTGAGCAGACACCCCCAAGCGCTTTGAATTGTGAAGATAGTCATTTTGGGAAGTCTATCCTCGTCTGATGAGGCACAAATTGATGCTTCCAAGCCTGGTGATGGTTTTTTCTTTTCTTCTTCTCAATCTTTCAATTCCAAATTATGCTGCCGGTCATAAGGCCTTAGATGCGACAACAGTGTTTCACTCATACTTAACCGGTTGAAAACCCTAGATTGATTCCCATAGTGGAACCTTTTGATTTATTAGTGGATTGTTTGTAGCAAACGAAGCCCGAGTTCCATGGCTAGCTATCACGCAGCTCCAAGCGCCTCTTAGTGGACTTGTTAATATGACTCACACGGGCGTCTACCTGGTATAGGTGCCGCGCCTGCATACATTTCACATGCTTCTTCATCATGACCGACACGACTTCCGGAAATAGTCCCAAAGCCAACAGGAGGATTTGACCAACCAGACATTCAGGTCCGCCATCCGCGTGTACGCCCGTCATCCATGTACAAAGAACATTCTTCTAGACAATGAGAGAGAAGTTTCACGATTACATGGCTGTTTTCCTTTGGTGCTTCGGGACCCGAGATAGAAACAATGTACTGACGCGCTGCTCACCTTTGTGGAACGCCGCGGGTCCATCGCTTACATATGTCATAGAAAATACAGGAGTATTTCTCAGGATAGGCAGCTAGACAGTGAGTCTGCACCTACGTGGATGTGCAGGTGATCGGTCGGAAACATTGTATGGAGCGAGCCTCCAAAATCCCTGCAATGTATAACTCTGGGAAGCGTGCAAGGCCTTTTAGGGATGTAATTCATGTTAAACTCGATCAATTCTGAACATGTGCACTCCAATTGAGCCCTAATAGCCCTCAGTAGAGGACATCAGACAATCAGGGTAGCAGATGTTGAGGTGCTATGGCCTGCTCGGACAGACTCATTACACTCGGGAATTAAACCAAGGTCTATCCAAGATCTCTTTCGCGGTTGGTCGTAGTGATGGTTCCAGCTTCAACATAAGGCCTACGAGATCACCCAGCTTGTCAAGATCCTGATCCAAAATCTCAGGGCTCCTATCATCGTGGGCGTAAACCTCCCTTAACCACCCTTGCAACGTCGTTGTGGGTTCACCAACTGGTGTTGAGTCGCTGAGTATCTGCCATTTCTTCATCCATCTCTCAGGGATCTCATCAGTGGCAAACTCCTTCATTTGTGGAAGCAGCGTGGCCGGTGTCAACAAAAAATTATCGAAGGGTGGCTGGCCAGTCACCAGTTCAAAGAGCTTCCAACGAGAGATTAGCGACGCTCCAATGTGCAGCAGTGGGTGAATCATACTAAACATGCCATGCTCCACATGTCAACACGATGATCGACGGTGTCACCAACAATTGACTCGGGTGCCCTTACCACCAGGGGAGTATTAAGTTTGTCGGGCGCCTGACCATTGAGAAATGATTCACCGAAGTCGACGATCTTGAAGCCGGAGGTAGTCTGAGGATTGTCCGCCAAACCTGTACAGGGTCGGACCAAGTAGGGTGGTACATGATTTGACGTCGGCGTACCATCGAACCTTTTGATCGGAGCTATTTCAGGCCTTCCCAGACGTTCCGTGAAAGCATCCTCATCCAGAGAGTCGAGATCGGGAGCACTAAATACTAGGTTCCTGGTGTGTAGGTCTTTATCGGTAAGCAGTGATATCAAGGCAGGAAGCTGAGCCTTGTGCAACTCACCTCCGTGCGTAATCTTGTGACGAGAAAGGAAATCGATCCCCGTCAGAGCGTGACGTGCGGCATCTTTAGCCAAGGCTGCCGGAAGTCTTTCTTCACGGCAGTGCATGTCAACAAAATCAGATACGCTTGGTCCAAGAAGCTCTAAAACCAGGCAGTCGTGCAGCCCGTTATACCCAGTGACTTGAAAGTTGTCTAGCAATCCGACGAGAAAGGCGCGCCCAGGGTGGCCGTTATCCGGCAAGCCTGAGATTGCCTGTAAGACTTGAAGCTCACGACGGTCTTGCTTCTCTGCCACAGAAACTTTGATCGCGACATATCGTTTCATTCTTCGACCAAATTAGATTGTGTTTAAGTGCAGGATTTGAGATGGGCCAACTTGCAGATGATCACGGGCAGCCCAGGTAGTTGAGTAGGCGCCCCAGCCGAGTTTATGGATCACTTTATATCTACCATCTTTGAGATGATCCTGTAGCTTGATGGTGTGGTATCCTCCTGGTCGATATCGGTGAAGAGGCTCAGCGTCAATGTCACACCTGAGCGTAGCGTGCGCCATTTGTGAGACTTGCCGCGTGAAATGACACAGCTGACGGCTGGGAGAGAAAGATGGGTTGAAAAGAAAAAAATTAGTTGCTTCCCGTGACCTGATGCGCGGAGCGAGCATGTTGCATACCAGAACGGGTCAGGAATTGGTGGTGTGGAGTAAGAGGCGGCAGGTTAAATCAGACTCTTGTAGACAATGGAATGAAATTGAAGATGATTCACGTCTATCAGTGTTGTCACGTGCTATCTTTCGTAGGGTGATCGATAGAAATGTCCCTAGTGCTGATCCAGTTAGACTCAGGTTGATTTATCTCCAAATCTTCATCCCAGGTCTACAAGCTGCTAGATCGGGCTAGGGCATAATCCAGATCAGCCAACCATAAAGGTTTGGTTTTACTTGACGCCACGCTATTTCCCCCGATGCTGCGGGTGTATCACGAGACAGGATCCGCTGGCAGTCACGACGACTCGTGAGGGCGCGAAAATTTCAGAGTTGGCCCTGAATCTTGACCGTCACTTCCAAATGTTGTCATTTTGGTTGGCACGCGCTGTGGCAAAGTCGACAAGGTACTCAGGATGAAACTGGAATGAGATGACCGTTTGTGAGGGATCGCTGTAGCCGCGCGGCTAGATTCCAGATAAGATGTGAGGGTTGTTTGCAACTATGTTGGAAAGTCCGCAATATGAGGGCGATGCCGATGTCTATTGGTGCCTGTCTTTCTCGAGTGGGTTAGCTTTCCCGAGAGCGACGCGTGCAGGACCCATACGGAGCACGAAGATCCACTATCACATCTCCACTCTCATCTTCCTGTCACGCGCGCAGCGCTAACTGGGCTCCTCAGCGTGTCAGCCTTTGTGCCCTACATGCTATTGGACAGATTAGAGCCAACATAAATCATTATTGTATGCGACTAGGTCTCTGCTCAACAGAACAAACCAGCCAGGAAATGCCACGCGACACGACTCTTACACAACACGATAAGTAGAAACACGTCAGCCCTTCAAACACGAAGCAGAACTGCAACCCTACATAACTTCCTCACACAATCTATTCATCCTCCCAGCGAGTTCTCGCGACTTTGGTTGTTCCGCCACTACATCCAAACCTGCACCGCTATCTACCATTTCCTTTTCCCACACCCCTCACGTTATGCCCGCGGCTTGAATCTTGCTCTCGTACCCATACAATGTCGCCAATTCCTCGCGCCATGATCCGCATGACTCAGCGCATCAAGAACAAAACCTTGAAGAACCTGACTCTCAACCTTGTGGAGACAGCCACTTATCAATCGGCGGAACTAGCACCGTACACCGTCGCTACCTTGAAGTAGGGACAGCCTTAACACACCCCGCCAAGCCCATCTGTCGAACGCTCAGTCAGTACTTGAAGAAAGTCAAATCAGATGCTAAGAAATCATTGATAGAAACCCAAGTCACACTAGTCACACTGATCCTACGCCCCACGTCACAGTCCTGTTGGCAACGGAGGCCCAGGACGCTCAGAACAAGTCTCAGGCTGCTCACATCTATCACGACGAGAACGGCAACTACACCGGGCACATGCTGTTTCCTGAGAGACAAAATAAGAGCAGTGACTGAGTTTTTGGGAATATGCGAGACTCGATAGCAGCATGAAATATGCAGGACAGGATCATATTGTTTGGAGGATTGATACTGTTCGTCGGAGCCAATTAATAATGGCGTGGAAATAGTGATTACTTGATCGTACACTCCTTTTTCAGAAAGACCACGTGATCGCTGCCGATTCTCGCGCGTCTCTGGGCTAGCGGCGCCGGCCCCCAAGGATCTTTCCCATGCCACTTTCAACACCATGGTTCAAGTCACAATGAATGGTTAAATTTAACCTTAGAATTGAGCTTAGAATACCACAAACATGAAGGCACCTGTATGTCTGCTAACCTATTACTGCTACACTACACGCCACCAATATAAATCCAACCATCCGGAGCGAGACTCAGTCTGACTATCGGCTCCTCGATATTGGTCTGGTTCCTGATTGTCCCGGAAGGGGTGGAAGATAAAAGCCCCTCTCCGTAACCATGACCCAACCAGGTCGTCTTTTGCCAGGTCGGCATCTCAAAAGAGCCGTTGCATTTCAGCAGCCATAACCCGGGCGACAGCTTGCCACGAGCTATCGACGACAGAGTAACGGCAGGTTATGGCGAATAAGTGGAATAAATGAAGGATGAAAAGTTGGGTGAAGATGTGGACGACGATGATGCTCATAGCGACGAGGTAGCCCCTAGAACGTACGAGTTGCTCCCTTTGCGGCATGGAAACCATCTCTGCCGTCTCGCTTTTGTGAACACCGGCATCATGGTTTCATAACTATTACTTATATCGGCTGCAAGGAGGATCTGCCACACGACGACAGGGTTATCGTCGTTCGTCACGTCGAATTTGTTTGGGGGAATGTCGCGGAGCACGGGATGAACCGAGAGTATGTTTGTCAGGATGAGTCAACTAGAAGGAGAGACGCATTGGTGACCAGGGATATTGAGGGCAAAATTGTGACGTTTGTTGAGCGGCTACCACAGCAGTTCGTACACAAAATCAAATGTTTCTTGGGAGAGAAAAACTTCAAAGTGGGCCATGTTATGGTAGGGCGACTCATTGAAATCTTCCAGCCCATACTGATTGCAGTATTCCAGAATTAGATCTATGAGCGGCTTCCTTTCTGCATTTAACACATTTTTTGAACTGGCTCCTATGATAGTGCCCAAGATTTGAGTTCGAGGGAAGAAGCCATCAAGTGAACTGGTCGGCTGGGGTTTGCATCAATGTTAAGTTGCAGTTGCATTCACCAAGGCCTCAATGAAGCGCGGGCTCCACGATAAAAGAAAAAAAACGATGCCTAGTGTTTTGTTTCCTCCTGTTGCTGTCTTATGTTTTTGTCCGTGAAGTCTGCACAAAAGGAAGAAAGAGGAAAAAGGAAATTTAGAGCTCTCGCAGTGTTGAAATTCATCCACTCACCACGCCATAGTTTTCTGGTCTCCATGTAGACTGATAGCGATAGACATGCTGCTCAATTTGATCCGGGTGTTGTTAAAATGTGTCGGCTTCGTCTAATGATACGGGAGGTGGCTGCAAGCGTTCCGAGGGCACAATCGGGATGGTATGGTATGCAGGTATTATATCAGCATACTAAGGTGAACTTCGAGATACAACTGCAATCAGCAAGGGGCAGTACACGCGATAAATGTTGCGAGGATGAATTTTTCAAGTACCTTAACAAGTGGGAAGAAAACGATCTGTCACCAGTATCAGGACATATGGTTGAAACAGAAAGAAGCTATCTGAAGTTTGCTTTCAATTCGAAGATCTTTACTCGGCCAGTACGCTTCTCCCACCATCTAATGAAAGACGCGCCCGAATTCTAACCCACATGTAAGCGGACTGGATCGAGTTCCCCATCTGAGCATTTCTTGCTAGATTTCCTATCGCAAATGGAGAGAAAATCAATGCTTCCCCCGTTCTCAACGAAACAATCTTTCTGGGAAGCTGCGAATGCCATTCTTTGCTTTTCATGTAATCACTGCCCCCGTTCTCTGAAGAACTGGGATCAGAGTACCATCCTGCCAAATGCTTATGCAAAACCTGCACCCAGGCGGGAGATGTGAATCTATGAACAGTTGTCATTGAGCAAATATCAAGCAAGGCGGGAGAGATTGATGGCTCTTGAGTGGAAATGACCACGCGGGCTCCCAAATGGCGCTGCAGGCGCACAGTCGACAGGAGTGTGTTCGTTAATACTGTTGACTCTGGAGATGTCGACATGTACCGTTATGATCAATATTTCTGAGTGCCACCTACTTTGATTTATGGAATCCTACCTTGTGAGCTTCATCAAGCGCGACAACCCGGCTGCATGTGATTTCCTGCTCGAGGAACAAACTCAGACATATGTTGAATAGTAGGCAGGCAGTTTCGGGGGTGACACATGGGCAGGAGAGGTCCACTATCGTCAACATGCCGGGCTGTATCTCATAAGCAATGCGATCAGAGTCTGTTGAAACGTGACTCACTTCGTTGTACCAATCGGTTCCTGCTTGCTGTTTATGTTTGGCCTTTTTGCTAGCAGATGGCAGGACGGGGGCCATGAAGCTTTCAAGAAGGGCTAGTCTTTGCTGCAAAGGAGCTGCTTGTGCTGTAGACAAGCTAGAGGATAGAAGGCGCTGCTTGAACACATCGTAATCGAAGCGGCTGTTGGTCATCTGCTGCTCTACCCTCATGTCGCGTACAATTGGGTGAATCACCTGAACGTAAAGAGGTGCTGTGTTTTCTTCGTTGTTGAAGGCCATGAGGTCCAACATTCTCTTGCTATTCAGATCTTCGCTTCTGATCTGAAGGGGTTGGACATCCACGCCTAAGCGCTTGTATGTACTCTAGTGCTGTCAGCTTTGACAACACATCGAAGAGCCGATAACAGTAAACACTACCTCGATGGTAGCAGCATTTGATGGAGCACAGATCACTCGAACCTTGACCGAAGGTATAGACGACAAAAACGCCGCTTCACAAGGCGAGCCACCATCATCCGAAATGAATGTATCGTAGTGCATAACGAGGGCACTGAGAGGCCTCTGTAGCTCTGCAGCGCTAGAAGCAACTAGGCAGTTTTCCAGGAGGCACGAGAGCGTGTGGCTTTTCCCTGAACCTTGGGCGCCGCAGATGAACGTGCTGGATGGTGCCATCGTGTTGAAGAAAATTCGAGGATCCTGCATCTTCGTGACGAGACTATCATCTTCACAGATTCCGTCTCCATCCAAAAGTCCGGCCAAGAGGCCATACTGTTTTGCCATCTGGCCTTTTCCACTGGAGTCGATTAGGGCCGGGGATATGATAACACAGTTGGATAGGATATCATCACGGCGCATGTTTTCACTCTCCAAGGGGCTGTGGAGCAGCTTCATGTGTTGCCGAAATTTGACCATCAAGACTTCGTTAGTCGCGGAAGCAATTTGAGGCGCCATAGTTTTCAATAACGACAGCCGAGAAGTCGTACGTTCGAAAAGAAACAAAAAAAGATCGATTCTCACACACACGGTAAGTGAACAAACGTGAAGCTTAACATGAAAGATGCAGTCTGTCTATTCAGCCATGACGAAGCTTTATTGTGCCGCTTATATACCCTACTGATGGCAGAGAAGACTCGCCATTCCCTATTATTTTTCAAGTACGTAAGCATGTTTTACGTTTCACAGTGCGCGCCCAAATGAGATAGCGTCACGGAGTGAGAATCCGCTAGAACTAGGACTGCCTCAGCATGAGTGTACTGGGTAAATGCATGATCTTCTGCGGGAGTCGCACCTGTCGCGGGAGGCGCACCTGCGAGAGGCGCACCTGCGGGAGGCGCGCCTGCGGGCGGGAGGCGCACCTGCGGGAGGCGCACCTGCGGGAGGCGCACCTGCGGGAGGCGCACCTGCGGGAGGCGCACCTGCGGCACCTGCGGGAGGCGCACCTGCGAGAGGCGCGCCTGCGGGAGGCGCACCTGCGGGAGGCGCGCCTGCGGGAGGCGCACCTGCGAGAGGCGCGCATGCGGGAGGCGCACCTGCGGGAGGCGCACCTGCGGGAGGCGCGCATGCGGGATGCGTGCCTCTGCAAGGCAGTCCCAATTATGATTTTTGTAGGTGTCAAGTTCGAGGGCTTTGGATGTAAGATCCGGGTTATTGCAGTAGATTACAGAATCCGTATTTAATCCCACCATCAGCCCGCTGTGTCATGATGCACTTTTGAAATGTAAACAATTTGCATACTTCTTCTCTTATTCCGAGGCAATCTTCTGAAACGCCACCAACTGCAAGAACTGCTGGTATCTACTTTTTTCGCATGAGATTTCATCAATGTCCGGCACGATGACTTGCATTGAAAAAGTGAAGGGTAATAAACGCCCTAGATTTGATCCTTATGAGAGACTACTCCATCGCTTTTATGAACCTTTGATTCTACTGAAACTACTTCGAACAGAGCCAGGGCCTCGACCTTCCAGAGCTCATGACCCATCATCCATCACAAGCCGCTGTCAACGGTTCCTGAACGACCTCTCTTTCATATGCGACCATAAGAAAGGGGGAGGCAGCACTACATCTATCGCAGTAGAGGAAACAGACGCCGGCGTGGTTTTCTGGGTCGCGACAAATGAAATGGCTTCCCCTGACCTGGCATCTTTTCTGGATACGGCATTGAATAAGATTAGGGACATCACAGCTGTGGAAGATCAGAAGCACCATTTGAAGGAGATCGGATTGATCGAATTCTGTGTCAGGCATGCTGAGAAAAGATGCCGCATGGTCATTAAATTTCTCAGCTCGCTTGCTTCGGAGTGCTCCAAATGATTGCAGAAAACCGACTCGAATCGTGAGTTAAACATGATGCAGCAACGAACTACCATCCAAGATGCTGATGAATACAGCGGATCTGCGCACTTGGACTGAACAGTTCATCTTCGGCCCAGATGTCGATACATTGCTCGTCTGTCGCATGGCATATGGAAACCGCTAGACACTTGGATTTCAACGGCTTAGACAGCGAAGAGAAGAGACACACGAAAACACTGGGCTCATGATTTTCAATTACCCAGATTGCTTTCGAAAATTCTGTCATAACTTTGGCAGACTGGCGCTGCACATCCGAACCCCAATCCAAATCATTGACGATGTCACTCACCTTTCTGTCCTGGTACAAAGTTGGACAGTGAGCCTTGTGCCAAGGACAAAGATCGCTTCCATCCCGAAACTTGACCCGCATACAACATTGGACGGAATCATGGGCAGGATGGTTCCGAACCCGAATACAAAGCTGAGGTCGGACAAGAGAGAAACCCTGCAGAAGTTTCAAGACTACATCGACAGGATACGTGCTACAACTCAATTGGAAGAGGGTATCCTACTCGAGTTCCGGGCCAAGAGAAAGACGCGCACCATCCATGCAGAGATTCAACTACTCGAACACTTCTACAGGAACAACAAAACGTTTGCGCTCGGGGCACGCTGCCTTGGTTGCAGTAAACCTGCGTGCCTTTGTTGCCGGCTTTACTTTGAACATCACCCTTTGCAGGTCCTTCCCCATGCTGCTCACGATAGAATCTACTTGAACTGGAGTCTACCACTGTTGGAAGAGAGACATCGTGATACACACTGGGCTTTGCAGCGTGACATCTTGAACGAAATGGTAATAGACGTCCGACAAGCTGCATTCAACAAAGTCAAAGATCTTGCATCTCCCAGCGCCACTCGCCCAGACTCGTTTACTTGTTTCACCGAGATTTCAAACACTGGTTGGTCAGGGCGTAACATCGATTGTCGCGGTATGTCAGTCCCCCAGCCTTTATACCTTGAGCACCGAGAACTAATTTCATGGATATCTATCCTCATACCTAGAGTCGAACTTCATACTGCAGCCGCCTGAGTTCCAAAAAAAGAACGAGATGCATGCAGTCGACCTGTTGGATTGTTCGGATTCTGATTCCAATGACGGGGCTATACAGTGACCGGCGTGTTTCAAACCTGAAGGTTATTTTATTTGTAATCTGCGAATGATCTGTTCATCATCTTCCAGTTTCGTTGTGTTGCAATTTGACCAGTTTCGCCACCGCTTTTGTCAGGTGCAGGAGGTTATGCGCCATGATGTTATGCTTAACTTTGATTCGCTGACTATTGCCAGCCATGGACGTCATGTATGATATCTCAGATCAGCTTATCTACAGTTGTCCCAACCTGAATGTCTTTCCCCGCAATGTCAATTTGTCAAGGGTTGAATGGCGTGGAAACCCATCGAGTACCTGAAACCAGATCTTATTCAATCTTCAAGTGATTGCCCACTTTGACATATTTTCCAGTGCGAATCCGATTTCGACATCACGCTTCGTGCTCGTTTCTTCCAAATGTGCTTGTGCGAGTCTCTGGAGCTCTTATGAGGATCGCAATCAATTCAGTAATCTCTCCCTACATAGGGAAGCGGGCCTTTACAAGCCACCGTACTCAGTCACAATATTGTATCTCTCCAACTGCGACCAAGTTTCAGCACCCAGTAACTCTGGTAGAAGACTTGCCACAGGCCGCTCCATCTCGAAGAAAGAAGACCCCCATATAAGTGTCACCCTTCCATTCCAACGAGTCTCCAGCTGAGATTGGCGAAACGCTTCGCCAGCTCCAGAATTAGTCTTCGCTGAATCGACAGCGGTGGCTGAAAATGCCAGGGCCAAAGCGACATGATCGGGACTAGAAAGTGGAAGCCCGGCCATTACCATTCGCAGAGCTACCGTGTACTGTAACTGGCTTGTGACTGTCGTGTGCGGCGCAACGGCATTGATCGTTATCCCATCGTTGGCCACGGTATCTCGAAGCGATCTCACCAAACTGACGAGCTATGTAGTATTAGCAGCTAGGAACTGATCTGATTTTCTGATCTGATGTTGGCTTCTGATGTGGCAAGAGTCTACGTAATTGGTGGACTTACTGCAGCCTGTCCAGCCGACCAAAGTGGCATCGAAGGAAAGGGAACGTAAGCAGATGCATCTGCAGTAAGAACAATACTCCCGCCTGTTTGGTGGCGGCGCATGGCATTCCATCCGAGCTTGATTGTGTTGACGGTTCCGCGGAGGCTGCTTTCAAGGCTGAGATAATCCTCGTGCATAGCAGAAGCATCGCTCCAAAAATCAGCGGGGAAACGGTCGCAATTTATTTCCCTGCTTCTGACGATAGCAACCACAAAGTGGACGAGCCCGATCGTGGCAAAAGCCGCAGACAACTCGGACCAACTCGAAACGTCCGCTTTATGGAAGTGCATCAAGTGTGAGCTTTCTTCATCGATTGGCTTCAGAAAATCGATTAAATGAACTGTAGCACCTTTCAATCGAAATATTCTGGCAGTCGCAGGACCAATACCAGAAGCACCTCCTGGTACGCTTAGATTCAACGGAAATCTTGATGAGAGACGGGCCTCTTACCAGTGATGACAACTGTTTTCCCATCGCACCGCGGGATCGAGTCTTCGTTGATTTCGAGTCTGGACATCTTTTCTCAGTGGGCTCAGGATTCGTGTCGCTTGAATCGACATTTTAATTTAGACTCGAATGGCTTCACTCGCTACGATATGTATTTGTATTTCCACGGCCAAGGCCTATAGAGTTCTGTCAAACCTGCTCTTTTATGACCATGAACAAGCTCGGACCAACTCTTCTGGTCAAAAGCCCCCTTTCTGCCCAACCTCCAACGTCAAAGTTAAAGATCTCGGCCTGAATAGAATCCCGTCCTAGCCGGAATAGATGCTCACATCCTTCTCCAATCGCTGCTTAGACGGTCACGGGTCCCTGAATGCGGAAGGTGAGTAAGCAAGAGCCACAGAGGAAGAAGTGAGACGTACATGGATAAGCTAGGGGGTGAGCTGGGATACAGGGTCTGAATTGATTTCTCACGACGCAGGGGTAAACCCAAGCCAGATCTCTCAGAGTTCGTACTTATTTCTTCATGCATGGGTGTAGCCTAGTGTGCAACGCTGCACGTGAGGCACGCTGTTTGCATCCTGCGGTCAGTCACGAAATTTACAATGCGAGACCAGCCGTAGTTTGGGTTACTATGTACCATAGGATCAGTGCGCGCCTCCGTGCGAAGTGTTGGGTCGCCACCAAATTCTGTTTAAATGGATGACATATCATGTCACGGTGCCTAGTTTAGCAAGGTAATCATTCTGGTGACCTGAAAATGATGTGTGTCGCATCCTGCCTCGTCGCTTGATGGTCTAGTGCGAATGACAGGGGAGGGATCCATGGACTTCGTTTCGCGTCATCGAACCGGTACGTAGGACTTCGGGAATCAGAGTTGACCGGTGGACTAGAACACCGGTATCCAGCGTGTCCACAACAACCCTGTCAATGGGCGATGTTACCTCTCGAGCCCAACCATTTTCGCCACGAGTGCGTACCGCGCCGTTTTCATTTCCCCTTCAGATCAAAGTTCAAAGCGGCTGAAAACCTTGACGGACCCTTTCCCACTGCAACCTAATCCTGGTCCGGTGGCAAGGTAAAACTTGCGCGTACGCAAAGGGTAAGGCGAGGATTGAAGATGCATGGTTCATGGATGTGTGCATTCTGCAGGCGATGTCGTCTCAGTGCAAGGTCGCCTCAGTTTACAACTTGTAATCGTTCATGAGGCTGATTCGTTTCCTCGCTAAGGTTTCAAAAGATCTGGGTCCCTCGAACATTTGCTCATTGTGACAAAAGCAGACCCGTGTCTTCGGTGCTCTTTCAATACCTCGATCCAAATGTATCGGAATGACCAAGGCAAGGCCAACGACCACAGATTTATGGATCGAGAAGCATTCATCGCCCAGGCAGTGCCACTTTCCGATTTATTAGCGATGTGCCAGGCTGTAACGCTGATAAGGAGCTCGCGTACTTCAAAACAAGACATACATAGAACCTGAAAAGAAGTCGCTACTTGCACCCGACGGTGGACACAGGGCTCTTGCCCATTGCTGGAGGGTTTCCTGAACAACGCAACTGCTATGGCACAAGCTCTTGAGATATTTCGGCACGGTGGGAAAATGAAGTTTTGATTGTCAATTCCTGAGTACATGTGTTGGATCTAGTTTCGGGTTTGGAGATGACTGCGTAGCGCAGAAAGGCCAAGTTTGAACGCCCTCTGCAAATTTTATGGCTCAAGCAGTTCATAAAAAGAAATGCGTCTTTAAAGAGTCTTAGAACTTCAAAATCAGCATTCAACCCTCCCTTCGCCATGAATGACTACACACGCGGTCTCTAGCTGCTTTGTCCATTGCCCGGACTTGCCACCATGCTTGTGTTTAAGGTGTTGACGAAAGTGATTTGTCTGTTTGACAGCCCCGGAAGTCATGTTTTTCATGTAGATGAAGCAATCGCTCTTCCCACTCCTTTTTGGTCAATTCACTCATGCGGCTGATCCCCTCACTCCGTTGAAAGCCTTCGCCACAGTATGCACAACTTTCAAACATGAGAGAACCGAGTTTGCTTTTTGAGAAATCCTGGGTGCGGTCATGCAAAGTGGAGCAAGACCAACTTTGAACACGTTGGTGAAGACTTCTGTGGTGACGGATCGCATCGTTCTTCTGAGCGAACCGATTTGGACATGAGTCACACCCATAAGGTTTCCCTTGCTTGTTTGATTGGTTTCTGGAGCAGATCAGTCGCTATCAACAGTTCGAGGGTTTTGAATCATGTGGAAACATACCGTACTATTCGCTTCATGGACAGGTCTTGCCGCTGTTGTAAGTAGTTCTTTGCCAAGTCGGATCCTCTTTGCATATTTTGTCGCACGGCAGTGCTATTCAGCCTCATGCTCCCGTGAGAAGAAGCCGTTCGGCGCGTTTCTTCACCAAGCCGGGCCCGGATTTGGCTTTGGTCAATTTCATTGGTTTTGCGGAGTGAAACGAGGTTTTTTAATGAATCGATGCTGCTGGAGGGGGTTTGGAATTGCAAGAAATCTGCATTCTTGTTTCTGGCCGCGATTGGCGACAAAATCGTAAAGGGGACGTGCGGCGACGAGTTGGAGGGCACCCTGCCATCATATGCATCGGCGTAACACGAAGCGAGTCTTCGCCATGCCAACTGCATCATCCCTTGATGTCTATCGGTTGCGCGTGCATCAAAGTTCCACAAGTGATCATCTGCTAGTAATCTTTGTAAACAAGGCCTTTTCCGTGTTTCTTCAAGGCGGTTTCCAGGAACATCCGGTTAAACCCCACACGGGTGCAAACATACTGGTGAGTGCTCTTTCCTGGCCTGAATCACAGGTCGCGTAGTCAGTCCGTAGACTTCTGCCTGAGAAAGAGTGAGCCCATAGTCTGAGCGGTTGTGGCGCTCCTCTCCAAGAAACAGCACATGTTGCTATGAGTGAGGCCACCCAATTACTATCATAGGCGTGCCTGGCGTACGAAAGTAACTTACCGGATAGACCACTAAGAAGGGAAGTGCGGCATGGCCTTTCCATGCTCTCCAACAATGCGCAGTCGTAATCGCTTCGATCGAACTTGTTACTATGAACGACTTTCGACCGTACCGGACTCAGGGGAGAGACCACATAGGCAATGCCAGGCAGTGCATATTGAGATTCCATGACAAGGTGAGCTGAACCAATATCTGATTTCTCTTATTCAAGATCAACAAAAACAAGATAGCTTGGGTCAGAGTTACTTCGGTGTATGGCTGAAAAGTCGGGAGATTTGATTTTCCTCCAAGTGGAATCAAAGCTCGAGATGCCGTGTACATTGCATCGTCTCCATAACTCCGCACGAGCCACTTGGAAAGCCGAGCAGACGCAGAAGCGTTCAGCAGGATGCGATCATCAGATCTGAACCCGTCTTGGAGGACCTGAGGTAAAGGCCGAGTGGCAGGGTTCCAGCCGTGTCTGCTGCGATGATTTACCCTACACTGCGCCGGTAACCCACGATCTAAAACTGGAGGAATGAAATGATGATCCATAAATTGTTGACGAAGACGGTGACACCCGGGGATGTCTTTCCAGCTTAGTCTCCGTCTCGGCGTCATGTTGTATCCCGAGGGATCCCGGGAGGCAAAAACCCCACCCACATGCACTGACCCCCGAGAACGGTCACCTTATCACGCTACTCTTCAATGGCACTAGTGTTGGCGTAAGACTTGTCACTTTCTATCTTTAGGGGTTTCGGCATTTCTAAAAACGACAAGCAGCCCTTGCCATCCTAGTTGCCGGCTAGCGTGGTCTGGAACAGCGGCTGGTACAGAAAGGGATGGAATGTTCCGCTCTAGCGTCATCACCCTTACACGGTGGAGACATATTCCCCCTCACAAGGCATCCATGGTAACACCCGGACCCCCGAGGAGCCCGGCATCAAACCACGGCATCAGGACGAAGGATATGGACGATGATGTAGAGACTAATGCTACACATCTAACTATCCGTTCTCAAAACGGCTCCACAGATCACGACCGATGCTCGCGGGGTTCTCACATAACAGGACTAATTTGGCGCACAATTACTAACCCCTGGCCGGCAACCCCTTTAAATTGTTATACAGTCTTGGTAAAACACATGTAAAGTGAAGTCAAAGCGACTGCGCCTCGCTCCTGGAGTCACTTGCCATCAGTTCCTCGTTACTGACCGCCAGGGGAGCCGTGGCCAATGCATCAGCAATTCCTCGAAAAGGAAAACACTTTACATTTTAGGTATCCATCAGGATGGAGACGATGGCAATATTACACACTTCTCTGTAGTTACAACACCATGTTCTCATAGGCGCCCACTATGAGCTTAAACGGTTTCAACTCGGCGTCACGCCTGTTGAATTACTCCGTTAACGTATGCACGAGATGGTCTTCGACCTTTACGGAAGTATCTGTGGCCTCTAACGTGATGAGTAACCCCGGGTCTCAGAAAGAAGCATGGCAATAGGCACGTTGGACGCTTTTCGGGAGCAAGACTGGAATGATCAGAGCCAGGAAGGTTCCATGATTGTCATTTTATTAGGGCTCTTCCTGCTTGAAGGGATGAGAATAGGTGGGTTTGTGACTCAGAGACAAATAGGAAGAGGAAAAGAGAGGAGCAAGCTTGGCAACTGCGCTGCGCTGGCTTGGCGCTAACTATTAAATATACAATTCAAAACATAGTGATGAATCAAATTAAACTCTTGCAAATTAGTCATCATGTCAGATGAAAAAGTTACCAATTGTCTGTGCCCGAAACGTGAACCTGAAGAGTCGGTATTTTGCCATTTCGAGATAGTAGTCTGATGAGTAAAACATATTGTAACGTGTTGTCTTCGGTCCCGAAGGGCGTCGGACTCGGAAATTAAGCAGCATTCCGAAGACCATTGCGTACGGGGGATGAGGTCAGAGAAAGGATTGCGGAGAAAATAATGCACTAAGAGGATGACCGGCTCCAGGCAACATTCAAATGTTCGAGAACGTTCTTCACTTGTGAGAAGTCTATACCCAGTTCAGCTTTACATATTCTAGACCCGCCAAGATCGGCCGCCGACGCTCAGGCGGTAGTGCACTCACATGTTCTAGAAGCTAAGGCTGCGAACTATGCATTGCCGAGCGAGCTTGCATGAAATTGACACGAGGCATAGCCTATTGCAGTAAAAATGGGACGCAACTCGGGGAGGACGATGTTTGGTTTCTTAAGGATAGGCAACTGGCACATGGGGGAGGCCGGCCAATTTCCAGCGGCCCTCGAGACGCTTGAAGCTATTTACTTGATGCTTCCAGCTCAGACGTAAGTACGAACAAGCCTAATAGCACCAATTTTCAACCTAGTCAGCAAACCATATTTACTTCAAGGCAGTGCCGTTTCTGGCACTCTTGCACGAAAAGGAAACAGCTGGCTCTCTGGGATCCGAAAATTCACCCAGCGTGCGTCAGCAGCCATGGCTCCGCGGGTAGCAACTCGGCGGTAGTCTAACGGGATGTGCCAGTCTCCCTTGTTTCGAACCTGACTGTCCACCTCACCAAGCATCCGCTCTTCGTCTTGGCCGACTCGGAGAGAGGCTTATTGGGCTACTGTCGGAAACTGCTCGACTGGAGGGCCCGACTGAGCGATCGTTTACCTTCTGTTCTTGCCTCTTGGGCCCTTGACCTGGCCGATCGAGGGAACCAACCATCAATGGATTTATACCCTGCTGACCTCCGCGAGCAGCATTTTTCTGACGCAAGATCGCACCTCGAAGCCACCTCCACCTCGGGCTTGGGGATCGGTCAAACTGAAAGTAAGCGAGAAGCCCCAGTCGTGTTGGTGTTTGGAGGTCAGGTAGGTCAAACGCTGAATCTTTCGAAAGTGGTTTACGAGGGCTTTGATATCTATCGCCATCGTCTCGACGCCTGCCACCAGATACTGGTATCTTTGGGGACTTCGGGACTCTACCCCCAAATCTTTGAACAAGAGTCCATCGAGGACCCCGCGACTCTCCAGTTGGGCCTGTTCTCCATCCAGTATGCATCCGCGAGTTCATGGCTCGACTGCGGTCTTCAGGTCGATGCCATTGTGGGCCATAGCCCTAGGCAGCTCGCGGCCCTCTGCCTATCTTAAAGTCTGACCCTGGAGGATGGCTTGGCTCTTATCGTGGGGCGCGCGTCACTGGTTAAGAATTCCTGGGCATCCGAGCCAGGCGCCATATTAGCCGTCCAAGGCAATCGCACTGCAGTGGAGTCTGCTATCGCGTCGCTGCGGCGTCAGGACGACCTTCACTACGCCGAAATCGCCTGCTTTAACGGTCTCAGAAACCACGTAATCGTCGGATCATCCAGGTTCATAAAGACCTTAGAGACAACATTGGATAGCGCCGTTGTCGGCTTCAGGAACCTCGAGGTGACGCATGGATTTCACTCCCGTTTCACCGAGCCGATACTACCGCATCTCAGTAGCCTGGCTGGAAAGCTAGACTGGAGATTTCTAAAAGTCCACCTAGAAATATGCACCCAGATGAGCTTCCAGACCGCACCTGACGCCACCCTGCCCGCACAGCACATGCGACGCCCCGTCTTCTTCCAGACCGCGATAGAGCGACTAGAAGCGCGATTTCCGAACGCGACCTGGATAGAAGCTGGCCTGGGCTGCTCAGTCATGGGCCTCGTGAAGGGATCGTTAAGTCATGCATCCAACCATACCATTCTCAGTCCCAAGATCACTTCGTCGTCTCCAGGCCAGGTCTCCCTCTCGAGCACAACCCTCAGCCTCTGGAAAATGGGGTACGGTGTGCAGCTCTGGGCCTTCCACCGTCTCCAGAAGCACCGCTACGAGCGGCTTCACCTACCACCCTACCAGTTCGAGAAGACCCGGCACTGGAAGGACTTCACCGTCCGAGAGAGGAGCAGCAGCGAGCCAGCGGTTGAGTCGTCGGATGAAGCTGCTCCGCCGAAGCCAAACAACGAGATGCTCACGCTTTTTGGGCCTACCAATAGGGTTGGAGAAGTCGAGAGGGGGGCCGCCACTTTCTCCCTTAACCCCCGCGCCGAACGATTCCAATGCTGGTCGGAGGCCATATCATGGCAGGGCAGGCTCTCGCGCCAGCTTCTCTCTACTACGAGATCGCCGCGCGAGCCGTCCTCGAGCTGGTAGGGGATCCTGAGGGCAGGATGCACGTCCCGACGGTGACGAACCTGCTCATGAAGTCTCCGATCGGTCGGAACACAAGTAAAGACATCTCGATCCGGTTCTCTCCGGTGGCCCTTAACGGCCCGGCGCAACAAGCCTGGGACTTCGCCATCGTGATCGTGGAACGCAGCAGCGGGCCGGGAGGCCTCGCGGCGGAAGGCGCGCACGTGTCAAGTGGGCGGGTGCGCCTCCGCGCGCGAGCCGATATGGGGGGAGCCCCGGGCGACTTTGCGCGTTACCAACGGCTCACTGGGGTCCGTCGGTGCTTGGAGCTCTTAAGCCACCCAGATAGCGATCTCCTGAGAGGCGAACACCTATACCGCGCCTTCAGCTCCGTCGTCACCTACGATCCCATCTTCCAAGGCATCACCCAAGTGGCGTGCGTGGGGGACGAGGCCGCCGGCAAGGTCGTGCTCCGGCGGATTATGGCGGCGAGCGCCTCCGCCCAAGAGTCCGCTTGTAACACGCCGCTGGTCGATAGCTTCATGCAGGTCGCTGGATTCCTGCTCAACTACTTCCGCAACCCCGGCCGGGACGATGTGTTCGTGTGTGACAAGATTGATCATTTCGAGCTCGGGGGCGCTTTCACGCCCGACGCCCGGGAGTGGCTTGTGCATGCCACCCTGAGCCGGCCCGACGGTGACGATCGCCACGCGTCGGCAGACTGCTACGTTTTCGAGGCTGACAGCTCAACGATGGTAATGGCGTCTTCGGTTTGTCCTTCACGAGGGTTTCCAGACCTTTTCTCGGGAAGGCGCTTGCCAATATCGACGTCGGTGCTGCTCGCGATCCGGATCAGGATCCAACGAGTCCCCCGGTGATGGTACGCACCCGAGCAAGGCCGCGCGGGGCGGAAGACGGCGGACAAGCTCGAGATGATCATGACTCATCGTCACTCCGTCGACCCCTTCTGGAGATCATAAGCGCCAACACCGACGTACCTCCCGAAGAACTGGGCAACGAAACATCTCTAGAGGCACTGGGAATCGATTGGCTGTCTGCGACAGAGGTTCTCAACGATGTGCGAACACAACTAGGGATCAGGATAGAGCTGGCCTCTTTCCTGCTCCTCCCCAACCTCGGCGGATTCATAAGCTTAGCCGAAGAACAGCAGACGGGACCCAAGAACAATGATCGGGGTTGCGAGGCCGGCAGCAGCCACTTCAAAGAAGAGTTGCGCCCAAACGACGGCAAGTCCCAAGAACGAATCGATCAGTCGCCAACCCGCAGAGCTCGACCTTCTCTGGATGTCGCAGAGGCTACAACGCGTGATCGCATTGCCATCTTCAAAGACGTTAGTTCCAAGTACAATCAAGTTGCTAGCTTCACCCAGGCCCTTGGATTCTGGAAAAACGCTTACCTCAATCGCGTCTTGTCCTGGCTTACACTGTGGAGACATTCGCCCGGCTTAAAGCAGACCTGAGCAAGCTCAAGCCAGGAGAGTCCCTGCCCAAGATTCATGTATTGGCTCGGCACGGACATTTAGCGATGCAGCTACACCGTATTCTTGAAGAGGCCAAACTCGTGACGGTGGAAAATCAACATTATGTCAGGACCACTACGCCGCTGAGTGGTACCTCCGCTGAAGAGGTCTACAACGAGATCATTGGCATCCATCCTGTACACGACGATGAACTCAGGCTGGCTAAAGCTGTCGGTTCCCGTCTAGCAAGTTGTCTCCTAGGAGAGGAAGAAGGCCTGCAAATTGTGTTCGGTGACAAGAATAACAAAGAGAGCCTGCAGAGGGTCTACGAGAATTGGCCCCTGCTCCGCGCGCCGACCAATCTGCTCGGAGAATTCATGGCCAGGATCTCGAGCGCTTCTGCGGACGCAGGCGGCGTGTTCCGCATCTTCGAGATCGGCGCGGGCACCGGCGGCACGCCCGGCCATGTCTTCGAATGTCTCCGGCGATGCGGTGTGAGATACGAGTACGTGTTAACGGATATATCGGTCTCACTGGTATCGGCCGCCAGCAAACGCTTTTCGGGGGTCACGGGCATGTCCTTTGAGGTTCTAGACGTCGAGCAGCGGCATGGAGGGCACGCGCGCCTCGGCTTATTTGACTGCATCGTCGCTGCCAACTGCATCCACGCGACACGCAGCCTCGAGACCTCACTTGGCAATTTGCGCCAGATGCTTTCGCCGGCTAGAGTCCTGGCTCTCATCGAGATCACCCAGAATATGTTTTGGCTTGAAATCGTGGTAGGCCTGTTCGAAGGTTGGTGGCGCTTTGTCGACGGGCTCACGCACGCCCTGGTCAATGAGAAACACTGGGAGCAAAGCCTGAAAGCAGCTGGGTTCGGGACAGTCCAGTGGTCCGAGGGCGAGTCGCCAGAGTCCCAGATAGTCCGGCTAATCACTGCGTTTCCTAGCAGACGGCCGTGTGGGGGGCCAATTCAAACCCCCGCTATTGTGGAAACGGTAGCGTATAAAAAGGTGGGGGACAGAGAGATCCAAGCTGATATATTGGCCGACTGAGGTGGGAGACGCAAAGAGGAGGCCAGTCGGTGAGTGACCAGAACAGGCTCATTAGCATCAGACACGCGCTAAAAGGGTTGCAGCGTTGATGATACACGGTGGCAGCCACATACTCTTCTCCAGAAAAGATGTCCGGCCCGCCCAGACACGCCTCTTGCTCGAAATGGGGTTTCTCCCTGTCAGCCTGGACCATCGACTGTGCCCAGAAGTCACTCTGTCGGAAGGCCCAATGGTCGACGTTTGCGACGCCCTGGAATGGGCTCGGCTCACGCTCCCCAGCCTGCAGTCGAAGCACAAGAAGCTGGCCGTTGACGGCGACAGGGTCGTAGTGGTCGGCTGGTCCTCCGGCGGCCAACTCGCCATGTCGCTCGCCTACACGGCCCCAGCAAGAGGTGTGCGGCCACCAGAAGCGATATTGGCCTTTTACTGCCCGACGGACTACGAAGACCTGTGGTGGCGGTCGCCGATTCAACCTCTTGGTGCTGAGGACAGCGGCGCGGCGTACGACATCCTAGAGGCCGTCCAAGAAAATCCGATTGCCAACTACGGGGTTGTCAGCGCGTGGGAGCCCCTGTCCAACCCCCGGATTCTGACAGATCCCCGCTGCCGGATAGTGCTCCATATGAACTGGAGGGCCCAGACCCTTCCGATCATACTCGAAGGCTTGCCGAGCAAGGCTAAGGAGAGTGCGATGGCGAGCGAGGCTGGCGGTGACAACCGCGACGACGGAGGCAGACAACGGGACTGGAACGCACTTCCGCAGCCGCCTACCGAACACATCCGTGCCGTCAGCGCGAGGCATCAGATCCAACAGGGCGCTTATCGCGTTCCGACTTTTCTGGTTCATGGCACAGCAGATGATTTGATCCTTGGCAACAGAGCCAGGAAACATATCATGCTTTGGTCAGAGCGCAAGTGCCTGCTGGGCTGGGCCTTGTGGAAGACGGCCCTCATATCTGCGATAAAAGCAACGATCCCACGTCTGCTGGCTGGCGAGCCGTGCTGAAAGGATACCGTTTCCTCAAGGCGCACGTGGATTAGTACTATTTATACAATGATCTCGTCAGCAGCGTGCCAAGAGCGTCCCAGTTCACTATGCCGCCTCATCGCCCCGGGAAAGAGTTGGAATGGTACATGATCGATTGCAGCGACATCAGGTCATAAAAGCTGGAAGCAAAAGCATGGCTGGAGGGCCTTCAATCCCCGGGAGCCACAACCCATCGATCAGCAGCTTTCACCAACGAGCGATTTAACTTCAATCTCATCGAAAGATGCGTCCATTGTTTGGGCCTAGGAAGCCGGAAAAAAAAGCTAAGAAACGTACTTCGTTGATTCCTTTTTCATCTCCCGGATTTACATGCGAAGCCTAGCGATAGAATAATCTCAAGCAGAATTTAAACTAATGCAATAGTCTCCAACCAATCCGCCGTCAAGGTATAACATTGTGTTTTCGTGCTGTATTGCGCTTGGCCGTGCCTCTTTCTAACCGGCCTGCAACGATCGTTGTGCAGCTGTCCGAACTGTAGCATGCCATTCAGGCAAACGAATGGGGTTGTGTGGGGTGATGAACTTACACCGCTTGTTTTCCATCCGGACCGACTACAACAACATCTACCATGAAATTCGCTTTTACATCATGCTCCTCCAGCTACCAGATACTTACCTTGTAGAATGGCCTTACTTCTGTGCAGAGCAACGGAAAACAATAATAAAGACGGTAAAGAACGTGACCCGCGTTTCGTTTTTGGTCTTGTTGTCATACGGACCCCAACGATGTGTGGACAGCCGTTTGGCTGCGCAGCTGATTGACACGTCAAGGTAAGCATCTTTGTTGGGTACCCGTATGAGATTCACTAAACATAAAATACTCCGAGGCAATTAATATAACTCTAATCACTCTGTGTATGAGCTCGCTAAACATTTCAAAGTCACGCACGTGATAGTTTTCACATTGTAGAACAAGCTTAGAACGATCCAATCATGTGTACATACCAAGTAGAGCAAGTCCGCAGAGAAATTTCATAAATAAAACAAATCTGCTACTAGCCAAAGCGCCACAGCCGTTATCACTGTTCATACCCTCGCTTCACAATCAGCAGATGCCGATAATGTATATGCGACATGAAATTGCCATCATGACGCATTCCCGTTCACGGACCTCTTAATAGACAGCGTGTCTCCCATTAACCCCCTCATCACACGATCCTAGGAAATATTAGCTCAGGGCACAAACGGTGAGAACTTAGAAAGCTTACCCAAGCCCGAGTGGGTAACCACCATTGAATATACTTAAACACAGGCCACGCCAATGCACCCAAATAGATCTTACCCCAGGCCCCCTTATCGATCTGAGTGACCAAATGCCTTGCCACGTCTTCAGGTCGGCTCTTTGATGGGGTCTCATTTCGTCCCACGGCCATATCGTGGATGTAGGCGGAAATTGGGGTGTAAAAGGACGATTTTGGGAGCGGCTCAAAGCTTTGATTGGGGTGAAGCTTAGTTTCGACCAGTCCTAACATCAATGTAATCACGTTGATGTCCAGGGGCTCTAGCTCAACGCGCAAGATTTCGGAAAGCGCAGTCAGAGCGGCTTTTGAGGCGGCATATACACCTAAACATTCTCTCCTTCGCGATCAATACGTGCAAGGTGTGCGAAATGTGCCGAATGGGCATGTGGAGACTAGGAAAGCTTACCCGAGTACGGCATGTTCGTAGCGCCAACATTTGAGCTGACATTGACAACCACAGGGCGGTGAGTACCAACCATGAGAGGGACGCAGTGCTTGGTTAATTCCATCGTGCCTGCCACATTCGTGTCGAAGACGCGTCGCAGATCCTCTTGACTGGAATCGAGGACGGGCCGAGTGAAACCGACGCCGGCATTGTTGACTAGAACATCAAGGCAGCCGGCTACCGACTTGATCTCTTCGACGGCGGCCTCAATTTGAGAGTTCGAGCTTAGATCCATGGGCAGTGTCGTGACCTCGTTGAGCGAGGCAATAGTGCTGGGTATTTTTGAGACTTCGACGAGCCGCGGCGAAGACGTGATAGTCTGCTATGTGTAGCGCTTCGACTATGTGAGGACCGAGACCGCCTGCTGAGCAACCAGTAACGAGGGCATATCGACGAGGCATAGTGGAGCCAGTTGGGTAAGGAAATGATTTGAAATGCTTTAAAAAATATGTGATTGAGGGATCTCCGCCGAGCTACCAGTGGTGGAAAACTACAATTCTTATAAGGACGCAATAAGGGGGGCTCGGCAAGTCACACTAGACATTGGTAGCGTAAACTCCAAATATCGTCCCTAGCGAGCATGTCTCGGCATTCGGTGTTTTAGCAAGTCCGAACTTGTAGCGAGCTGAGACGATGACGCATCGTAGATTACCCTAACGAGACACTCAGCCGTCAATGACGTCCGGTGGTCAGTAGTATCTGCCTGGTATTAGAATCTGGATAGCATTACTTTGTGCAATTTGAAAGCATTTATTGGCGGCCTATAGTCAAGTCGCTGAAAGGATATAGATTACCTCAGCACAGAGGCTTCTTTAATTGCTCCTTATTGCCTAGGCCCTGAAATGATTGCGACCGGATATAGGTCGCTGCGGGTTTGCCCATGCGCCCCCAGGCATTACCGCTACCAATGCCGATGCGAAAGCTGCCAAGACCCCTAGGAAATGCCCTGTCGAGTCATCTTACTAGGCAACGCCAACGATGCATGGTGGCTACAGAGAGAACTGAACGTGCTGTTTGATAAAGAATCATCTCTATCCCCTCCCATTCTCACATCCCGACAGCCGTGGCGCCCGGCTTGTGGGGTAGGTTGACCTCCGGTAGCGCACTTCT